>CM070551.1:78034596-78305399 GCA_036346405.1 Phyllostachys edulis | reverse complement strand
GTCGTCCTCGACTCTCCGGGCTGCACCCTCGGTGCGGACCAAATAGTTCCATAGGATGATCTCACGATGAGGTTTACTCGTGAAGCCGCGAGACTCACATTGGTGCAGCATCGAGGAGGAGCTCGGTCGGCGAGATGATGGTCGGTATGGTCTTGATGTAGATTGGAGGGCCTACAATGGATGACATTGCGAGCAGAAGGCTTGTTTGCGGCTTGGGCTAGGTTGCGACGAGAGAGGTGTGAGTAAGCAAGCACAATATAGGCCAATCAGGTTGCACGAGAGAGAAGCCATTTGGAGTTTGTGGAGAAAGGGGATCAGCGAGGTTAAGTGAAAATCCCTTGTAGAAGGGATATCTATTTATAGAGCAAGTACTAAAGCGGGAGCAGGAGGCGAAGAGATATTTGGGAGCCGTGGCGGCGTTAGAAAATGAAGATACGAAGAGACACACGCGGAAAAATGAAGAGACTTGTCACGAGGTTCATATGGATAGGAATTTTCATCGAGGTTATCACGAGCGGTTCTATTATGAAACCAAATGTGTGATAAAAATCTAAATGATTCTATTCATTAACCATCCGTGATATGAGTTTATCACGAGATGGTTCTTTAATGAAACGATCTGTGATTTCTTTTCACGAGCGATTCGATAATAGAACCGTTTGTAATAGGCCTTCATAACCCTAGGGCGCCCATTCATCTCCCAAGTTCCCTTAGCCGCTCGGCTCTCACTCCTTCGCCTCCTTTAGGGCTCATGGTTCACCTCCCCACCCATAAGCCCCGACACCACCGCCTCAGAGCCTCGGCGTCGCCGCCTCCGACCTCGACACCGCCGCCCCGACATCGACGACGCTGCCGCTGCCTCGACGCGCGGCCTCCTCCCCGTGTCAGCGTCCTCCCTTTGCACCGACCTCCTCCCCGCACCATCCTCCTCTCGTGTCGGCGTCCTCCCTCTGCACTGTCCTCCTCCTCGCACCATCCTCCTCCCCGTGTCGGCCTCCTCCCCAGCACCGGCCTCCCCCCTGTGGACCCCTCCTCCTGACCGCCTCCTCCCCACGCCTCCCTCCTCCCCTGCACCGCCTCTTCCTTGCACCGTGAGTATTCCTATATTACATTTGTGCATCACTTGGGCTATATACTTATGTCTTTGCATTGGCATCAAATTCTATATTAGATTGTGCGAGAGATAGCAAAGTGGTTATGTGGGCGTGGTTGATCAGCTACATGATGAATGTCAAATCTAAAATCAATTTGATAATTGCAAACAATCTTGAGCTAAAACTATTGCTTTCTGTTGTTAGGTTTAATATATAGCTTTATTCCTTTTGGTTGTTAGTTCTGCATAGTTCAGATTATCCTTGTATAAGCTAGTTGATCTTTGTGAGATACTTACATAGTTATTCTCAATCTGTGGATAAGGCTTATTGTTGAAATGATATTATGATTATCTTGATATCATTGCCCATTGCTGTTTTTCATAACAGATTGCCTTCTGTTGTCTCGGTGGATATATTGACTTTGATAGTCGTTGATAATCTCTGAAGTGAAAGTTTATTTTGCTATCGTGAGATAAATTTGACATTCAACAGGAAAGTTTTAGGTTCAGCTCAAGATCTATTTGATAATTGTTAAATTTGATTAGTGAAGATATATTGACTGACATACTGAGATTGCAAAGGTTAAATCCTTTGCATCTAGCATACTGAGAGCACTCTTTAACATCAATACTCTGAGCTTCTTGTATGACATGGAGATACTTCATTTGTATATGTTGATTTGGTCATTGAAATACTTATATTGTTCTTTTGCAACTCTCTTCTCGAGAGCACAAACTATACATGTGGTATATGTTTAGGATTTTAATCAATTAAAATGACTTGAATGATTTACATTTGATTATGTTAATTTGGTCATTTATATGCTGTTGGATTAATGCTTTATTGTTTCATATTTATGCTGGAATTAATTAATATTATTTGCTAATATTGCACATGTTAAGCGTATGTAACTTATATAGATAGCAAGTAACCGAGATGGCAGAGGTGTTGTTCTTCGCCGCCACCGACGCCGCAGATGGCGTAGAGGCACCGTCTTATTTGTCGCCACCGACGCCACCTAATCGCGCTGGATTTTCCATCGGCGATAATGATACGAAGGCGAGATGGCAGAGGAAAATCAAAATGCATGTGGGCCGATCGATCATCACGCGGTGGTCGATGGCGTTGATTCCTTTGAGTACCCGAGAGATCAACAAGTAGATTCGGACTATCTGCTGGGTACTTGCAAGGAACGGGTCCCCATCACCACACGGTGGAAGTCTTTGACGAAGAATGAGAGCGCACTGTGGGACGTAACTTTTAAGCAAGTTCACTATCCCAGAAGCAGACATGGCACACGTGGAATGGCATGCGTTGCTTTCGATGGATCACGCGTGGAGGACCTCCAAGAGCATTCTTGTCACGAAGTACGTGAACATGGGTGAGACGCCCTTCACGAAGTATGGATTCTTGACACGGGAAACAAGGAACGCTTTGTGGCTATGAAGACGATGGCCGAATTTAAGGAGCAAAGCACGGCGCACGAAGCTCTCCAGACACGAAACACTCACCCCCACAGACTCGGCACCGCTGGGTACATGGCTAAATCCACGGAATGGGTGGCGAAGGAGGAGAATGCAACTGGGCCATTTCCTAGGATCACAGACCCGCGTTCCCTAAGCTAGTTAAAAGCGAGGGTAAAAGTCTCGTCTTCGGGCAGCATCTCTTTTACAAACCTGGCAGACCAGGAAGTGTCCCAACATGTGGTAAATATGTCGAACTACCTAGTTGTTAATAAGTCCATAACTTCATAGTGTCTATAATAACACGATGACCTCTTGCAGCGTGAATTGACTGCCCAAACTTCCCAACGCTCCTTCCAAGCGCATAGGAGAAGGATATACTATCTATGGCCTTGGGAAACAAGGAGCACCCGGTCGACTGAGGCCTTGGGGTTAACATACCTTGGAGTTATGGATTCGCAGACGACTACTTCACGTATAGGAGTAGGAAGAGATCCAAGGCCGAGCGTGAGGACCGGTTGGTACAGATGATTATTGCAAAATTTCAAGGATAGATAACGGCATTGCAGATAAAATGAATCAACTCCCTGAACCAAATAGCTGCATGCCGCCTGCAGTTAACTTGGGGAGCAGTCCTCCTCGATATTGGAGTAGCGTCGCGTCCACGCATAATTCTGAACATGACGACGTCCAATTACCGATAGACGACATCAAGGTAATGTACATCTATGGAATGCACCAAAGATAGACATATAGGACGCCTTAGCTAGTTGCGTATTGTTTTGTAGGGGCCGACGCCCTGCAAGCTCCAAGTGAGGATGGTTGGGTCCATTTCTATTGAGGCTGGGCGGGGAATGGTGTATCCATACGTGAAGAAGCAAGGCAAAGACGGTGCCCGGTAGCACAGGTTACGCCAGGTCTAGGTGGACGGCAGCACATGACAATTTCGTGGTTGTGTCAGCCGGAGATTCACCCAACGAAGACATCGTAACACTATGGGATACCGTGCACACTTTTATCCAGTGGCCCAAGAAGGACATCACCCTGGACCCAGCAGTGCCGCGATCTTGACATGACCATTCCTCTCCAATGGGACCCTTGATTACTCCACCTCATCCTTCGCCTCAGAAGGCCACCTCATCAGTTCTCGTGGAGAAGACGCCGAAGGAACAAGAAAATCGTGTCGTCGTATCGGTTCCCGAGTCGTATCGCAGGAAGACGCTACCAGTCGTTAAGGCCAAACCGATATCGATGAACATTAAGGTGCCTCCAAAGTTCGGGAAGTACTCCATCGAAAACCGCAGTTCGGCACAAGATAACCCATTGGATTTGCTTTGTCGCTTTGCATGCCCGGTACATGCGAAAAGACCGAAAAGAAGGGATGCGACATCGAATCACCGCCGATACAAGGATGAGCATTTCTTCAAAGGGCCGGGCAACTTCGTCGTGGGCTTCAACGATTTATATGACCTATTCAACCTCGTTGGCCTTGACGCCTCGCTTCTACGATGTTGGACACTGTAAGTGTGTACAATCAAGTTCTACATTCTCGTAATACTGATAAATATCACAACTCATTGCTTATGTATAGATACATGATGAAAAATGTACGGGCATGGCGAGAACCGGTGGGTTTCCTCGACCCACACGTGGTATCTATGTAAACCATCGAAACAGACCCGTCCTTCGTCAAGAAATACATAACGGAGGCATTGCTTCGTCAGGACAACAAGGACTACATGGTGGTGCCCTACAACCAGGGGTAAGTGCTTCACTACTTGCTATACAAATTTCATTTGTACTTTATACGTAGCACGAACTTAGGTTTAATGACTATAGTGACATACAAGAGTAGGTACCACTAGATCCTTTTAGTCATTATACCAAAGAGGAACAAGGTGATATACCTTGATTCCCTAGTCAGAAACAACCACAACTTCAACATTCTACAAGGAATACTCAACAGGTATGCTTATTTCCTCCATACATAACTCTATTGTAGTCTTCCTTCGTTTGAAATGGCCGAGGATAACTTTTTGGAATCATGTAGTTCGTTCATCGCCTATGTTGGCAAAGAAGGAGCATACAATGGATCAAGGGCCCAACTAACACACAGGATGAAATTTCCAGTACACACTACAACACAATAATTCTATATCATACTTCATAATAGTGTGTCTCGAACTGACTATACCTATATATGTAATTCCATTTTTGCAGTGCCACCAGCAAAAAAATGATGAGCTATGTGCAATCTACGTTTGCCATCATATGCAGCAAATCATTAGTGCTAAGAAGAAGGATCCCGAGGTTTGTCAATCTTGAAATAATTATTTCCTAATTATAAATTTAAATATATATATGCTTACCACTTTGCTCTTGCTAGCGACAGGACTTGATGATAGATTTAGATGGACTCGATGGGGAAGAGATCATGGGCGTTTGAGGGAAGCTCTGCGCCTTTATCATGTCAGATATCGTTAACAACAAAGGAGAGTTTCACTCCATCGCCGACCACGCTTTCACCCGTTGGCACCTCTTAGCCACACTGCAAACAATTGACTCAATTGTAACTATAGTGACAATACTTGCACAAATTCGATCTTTTGTAATTTATTTTGAGTAATGATCACTTTGAGTTGTCAACAATTGATTATCTGTGATGTATCTGTTTTTCGCATGCTTGTTTTCAAAGGGCATGGCTAGCAATTCTGATGCTAGCCAAAATCAAAAAAAGTTAGGTATAATGAACTATCATAGGCGGTTTTTTGTTGAAACCGCTGTGAAGGCATAGTATGACAAACAGTTCTATCTATGAACTATCGTGAAGCGCAGAATATCACAGAGCGGTTCTTTATCTACGAACCGCTTGTGATATTGTATTGTATCACGCATTTATTAGAGATAGAACCATCTATGATATTCTACGTATCACAGACAGTTCGTAGATAGAACCGTCTGTGATACTATGCCATCACAGATGGTAAGAAAATGAATGGATCTTGAATTGAAAGAGATTGACAGGTAAAACAAGAAATTCATATATTCATCGGAGAAAAAGAGAAATATCTACAAATTATCGCATTAATAGGATAAATGGGTTAAATATTAGGCAAAAAGAAAAGAGTTGCTTCATAAACAAATTATTATCACCAAACCTAATGGACACACAATGCATGCATCTGCTTGTAGTTCCTAATCCATATCAATATACAACCTTCTCTAGATATATTTCTTCATTTTTTAAAGCTCATATTTAACTTTGATTTACATGCATCTAGACATCGACATATACATTAAAGAGTAAATTTTGCAAAACTACGCTACCTTTTAGTAAAAATATTAAAAACTACATTTTTAAGCAACAATTCGGAAAAAACACACTTCTTTTTGTATAACATTTCACAAAAAAACTTTGAAGCATTACCTTCATATCTAACTGTCCATTTTCTTGCCTAGTGGTGGAAGTCGACGAGAGCAAAGGCTTGCTGTGGAAGCCTCCGTGAGCCCGCAAGCCCGCCACCGAGTTCACTCACCGCACCGTTTGCCGATGGCCTGGGGTTTTCTCGTCCTCCAATCATCGAGCGCATTGTCTTCGTCCTCATGGCCGGTAGCCATGGCCGCGATACTCTCAAGCACTCCGATGAGTAATCCTCTACGCCATCTTGCCCGTTGAAATCACATTTTCTTGTTGATTCTTCTGGTGAAGCTAATTGGTTTTTGGTGCGTTCTCGAGGGAGTTTGGTCCGTTCTTCCCCAACAATGGTGAGCCGCTGTCGCCAACCATTCGGGCATTCCTGAACCCCATCGATGACATCATCTGGTGCGCCACGTTCTAGGCGACACGGCGATCCCAAGGCGTGCTTTCTTGAAGCCCCTTGACCTTTGGAGCGTCGTTTCCTTGTGAGCCACATCTTTGGCTCCGCCTTCGTTCGTCGTGAGCCCGCCGCCAGTGACCGTTGGTCTCCAAGTCACTGCCAAGATGTTCGTGAGGCTGCTCTGCACCCATTCATCCTAATCTCGAGTCAGGGTTATCGGCCCAGATGTCATAGGGTTATCGGGGGCCCATGCGGGTAGAGGGGATGGGAGGTAGGGGAACGGCCCTAGCCTCGCTTCACCCGATGGGGAATTGTATTTGTATATTATCATCCCCGTAAGGGAAGAAATAGCCCCAACCCCGCCCCTAATGGATGAATTCCTCATCGGGGAACAGGGAATGGGGCCCCATTGCCATCCCTAGCTGCAACTAGGTCTCATCCTGTTAAGGTCTTCTTGAACTCCACTATTAAGTTAGTGAAAGAAGACAAAGGAAATATAGAAATACGAAAGGTACTCTAAATACATACGACAATGTATATATACTACACAGCACAACTATTACAATAGTGGTAGCCTGTAACAGCCCAAAATTTCAATTTTGGTTAAAGTTTAAAACTTATTTGAATTTGTGAATTTTCTGAAATTTTAAAAGCTTTGTCCTAAATGTTTTAAACCTAAAATAATTTAATTACAAAATTTATCATCAAGTTTAAGTTGGGAATAATTTTATTAAGTCTAAAATGTCTCTAAGGATTTATGAGAATTTTTGTAGAATTTTTGGACTCTTTTTGCTATTTTCTAAGTCTAAAAGGAATTAACCAGATTATTTAAAATAGAAAACTAAAAGAAAACTCTTAACAGTGCTTGGGCCGAAACCCTAGCTCGGCCCACTCCCTCTCTTCACGCGCGCGGCCCGAGCCGGCCCACCTGCGCCCCATCTCCTTCACCCCGCCTCCCTCTCTCTCCACCATCGGATGCCCATCCGGCCCTTGTCGCTCCACGCTTCCTCTCTCTCTCCGCACGTCCGGATGAGAAACCGACGGCCCCGCCATCTTCTCCCTCGTTCTTCTCCACATGGTCAAGCCGCCTCCGCCATTTTCATGGGCGAAGCCAGAGTGGCCGCCTCAACCTCCGCGTCCGCACGCAGTGCGCGCACGACTCGGCGCCCAACCGCCTCGCCCCACCTTCTCCCCTCTCTCGCGCGGATTCCCCACGCCGCCGCCGCAACCGCCGCCACGATCACCACTCGCGCACGCCGCGGACCTCTCCGCGCCTATAAAGGCCTCCGAGCGCTTATCACCCCCAAACCTAACGCCCCACTCACTTCACTCCTTCGCGGTACTCGCGGAATCAAGAAATTGTCGCCGCCGTCCCCGAAGATCGGAGCTCAATTCCGCCGCTGCGGACGACGCTTGGCGCCTCGCCGCCACCACCTTCGCGATCGCTCTCGCCGCCAAGCTTTCGCATTCGCCGGAGAACCCCAGAAGGCCAGTCGCTTCCATCAGCAAGCCGCTCTTCGCCGCGCCGCCGCCTGCCCTCGCCTCGCCGATTGGGTGAGCGCTGTAACCCCGTGATCTCTTTCGCAAGATCTCACCGCCGCGTGCAGCATCAGAAGCACCGGCGACCTTAGGTCCCCGCCGCCGCCGCCGCCGCCACCGCGGGCCTTGCCACGCGTGCCTTGGCGCCACGCGAAGCGCCACGAGCGCCACGCCGCCCGCTTAATCCCACGTGGCCGCCACGTGGCGCCCACGCCGCACACGCGCCACCTTCCCGTGCGCAAGCCCCGTGGACTTGGTCCACATGGACCGTGTCTCTGACACGAGGGTCCCACCTATCAGTTTTTAATTTTATTTACTTAATTACCGAAAACCTCAGGGCTGACGTCACCATGCGCAATAATTAGAGTTTTTTAGAAAATAATTCGGGAAATCCTTTTAAATTACGTAATTAGGATTTAAATTGTAAAATTCATAACTTATTCATCCTAGCTCCAAATTAGATGATTCAAATTGCTAAATTCTTAGAAAATTATGATCTAACTAAATAAAATATAATTATTCAATTTGGAGATCATTTTAGTTCTGTTTTAGAATTTAGAAATTCATTTAAAATCCAAATTTAGATTTAAATTTGTAAAATTCATATCATCTCGATTACCAACTCCAAATTTATTGAATTAAATTTCTAAAATTTTGCAAAAAGATTATCTAGCTTAATAAATTAAAATTTGTTTATTTGGAATTAGTTTAAATTGTCTCTTTTAAGTTAAAACTATTTAAATTGCAAACTTAGAATTTAAACTTGTGAAATTCATATCTTTTATTTCCTAATTCCAAATTGAGTGTTTCAAACTTATAAAGTTTTATAAAATTATTATCTAGTCAAATAAAATATAATTATTTTATTTAGAGTTAGTCTAAACTGTCGCCTTGATTTTATTTGAACTTCAATTGATTTGTCGATTTTCACGCTTAGATTACTTATTTATTTCGGGAATTTGATTCTTCCAAGAATTAGAATTTCAAGACTTCAGCGAAGGCAAGTTATACTTTGATCATCTTGCACCTACTATTTTAAAGTTATTTAAATTCAGTTTTCAAATTATTAAGTGCATGCATACTTTTATTCAAGTATTTTAAACTCCTGTTTAAATGATTAGATATTCCAACTGTCCTTGTATGGCCAATATTGAATATTGAAATGTCATCCCTTGTCCCCATAGATAAATTGTTTGGAAATGCTTAGCAAATACTTAGACCATGATTTTGATTTTGGGGAGGATTTATCCAAATCTTTACAAACTTGTTTTAACTTGAACCTATGGTATTGTCTTACCATAGATTTGTTGTAAAGGTGGTTTTACTAAATAAAATAAAGATGGTTTGGACTTGGGTGTAACGGATGAAAGGTGGGTGCAGTTTATGCACGGGTTTAATCTGTTAGGATTAAAGCCTGTGGTTTAATTTGAAAGACGCCTAAGTCAATTAAGGACCGCCTTTGAGCTGCCTTTGCTATGCCAAAACGCATCACCACATGTCCTGTATGGGAAGGACCTCGCTTAATAACTTGGGATACCTCATAGATATTCGTGCCATGTTGTATGAGTGGGTGTTGGTTAGACAAGAGTCCCACATGGCGCAAGAGGGGCTCCTGAGGATGGTTAGTCCAATGGAAGCTTAAACCTTAGCGGGCATGAGTATTGTGAGGTAGATCATTGTAACGGCCTTGTGATATTTGTTCTGTCACACGCCTTTAGGAAGCGTGGATTGGCCGACACAAAGGGTATAATATCTCGTGTGGGTAAAAGCTGCACAAACTCGCAGAGTAGAAAACTATTCAATAGCCACGTCCACGGTCATGGACATGCTAGCAAAGCCACTTTGAGTTAGTCTTGTTTTTGGTTTTAAAATGGTTTCAACAAATGTTTTCAGGATGGTTAGTCCTGTGGGAAAAATTGGGCGGTTAGCCATTGTGATTGGAGGATATCCATCACCTTCTTGGAGGTTATCCACATTATTCAATTGTCATTTACAATACGATTTTAATTAATGTATGAAAATGGCCTTGCAATCTATTATGATTATTTAAATTAAAAGCCGCCGCTTACATAAAATAACCCCGCCAATGTCCTTTGTTTACCTTATGCATGCATTACAATTCCATATTGGTGTAACTTGTAGCACCAGTAGTTGTGCTCATACTTGCTTTATGCAACAAAATTTCAGAGAAGACTACTATCGGGACGGTGAGGACACCGACGCTTAGGTTACGCCCTGCATTTATTGCTCGTGGCGGATCGCTCGCCTACTACTATCTTTTTATTTCATTGTGTTATTTACTTATTTATTTGGCTTCATGCCCCATTTGTATCGAACTCGATTTACTATTAATGAAATGCTAGATTTGGTTATGTTATCATTTTTGTAATCGTACACCGGAAAATCTCGGATGGTGTATGAACACAGAGGATTCGGGATCTTTCGCTCCGTCCCGACAAAAGTGGTATCGAGCCATATCGATAGGTCGTGGCCTTAGAATTGCCTTAAGGACTTATCTTCAAAACTAAAACTATTTTGAGTCTATCCAGAGTCATTTCTCAACCTTTCTTTAAAAATGTTTACTAACTCTCTCCTTCTCAAAATTTTAGATGGTGAAATATCGGACGCTACTTCCCACTTTGAGCCTTTATCGATATCGGGCCGAGATACTTTGGGAAATGATACAAGACTGGTTACCGAAAGAGGCCAACTTTTCAAGGATTCAAGTACCAAGTGGGAGAACAACAATCGTGGAGAGTAGAAGTGCTCATCTACTCCAATCTCGCACCGACACCGCCTTCCACGCCTTTGACGCCCGATCCGGCGACACCTTTGATGAGGGCATGCAGATGCGGCAAGAGAGGCAGATCCGCCACCTTCGCTACACCTACAATCATCGCTTTCAGGCACCGGGTTTCATTACTACCCGATGCACATTCCGACCCGACTCGACAAGATTTTCAACTCCGCTAGAGACGAAGATTCCCCGAATCGACACACCGGGTGGATCTGCTAAAGCTTTGGATTACGCCACTAAACACCTTGAATGACTTGCTCACCGCCGTAATGCACTACAAGAAGCGTAAGAGAAGTCAAGACCAGAATCACGGAGCTAGCTAGCTACAAGGCTGGTGAGGCTAGCTCCAGTGAGCCGGATTATACCCCCAGTACTCCATTATAGTTATCTTCCCTGTTAGCTCGATCTATAGTTGCTAATTATGAGCTACTATCTTATTTGTGGTAGCCATAATCTTTGAATAAAATAACTTAATAAAGGAACTTTTGGAAAAATCGCTCTTTGTCTTGTGTGCTCTTTGTGTTCTTGGGTGTTAGAATTTACCCCTTTAGAACTTCCTATCATCTATCTCTCCTGAATCTTTGGAGTTCTAGCAGATGGTGACCACCTGCACTCAAGAAGGGCAAATGTCCGAGGTCGGGCAACGAAGACGCAGACACAGAGGATCCCTGCAAAGAACCACCACCGCCACGGTGAAGGACCAGATTACGCCGATGATGGAAAACCGTAATCATCGATTAACCTCCTAGCTCGATCCCTCGGCAGCAAGCAGAATGTGCAGCAACAAATGAATCGCACCACTACCTCCACCTACGCAGAGATTGACCATGGCGGATTTTATGCGCATGCGCCCACCGACCTTCTCCAGCAGCACAGAGCCGATGGATGCCGATGACTGGATCCGCGAAATCGAAGAAGCCGGATGTCACTCGCCAGTAATCGATCGTGAGAGAGTCCTGCTTGCCTCTCACCAATTTCACCGGTCCCGCGATCGTAATGGTGGGATAACTACAACATCTCCCATGCCGATGCGCAGACTATCACTTGAAGGAGTTTGTGCGGGCTTTCCGCCATGCACATATCCTCGCGGGATAATGACCTCAAGAAGAAAGAGTTCCACGCTACCAAACAAGGCAACCGCCGACAAGGTGAATACTGCACAAGTTCAACCAATTTTGCTCGCTATGCCCCAGCAGACGTGGCTAGTGATGAAGAAAGGCAGGAAAGGTTCATGGATGGTTTGAACGATGAGATCTCAGTTCAGCTGGTCTCCAATGACTACACTGACTTCCAAAGCAGTTAGTGAATAAAGCTTTTCGCCAGAGGCCAAACATCTCGCAGATGGAGAACTGCAAGCGGAGGATGGCCGCCGAAGTTCAACTCGAGGGCAACCCAAGCCTCGCTTTTGCTCGGCCTCACCACCTCAGAGTGGAAGGTTCCATCTTCTACACCCGAGCTCCAAGACGCAAGACAATAGCCCAACTCTTCCGGCTCGCAATAATGCATCTGCAGGATGCCAGCAGAAGAACCCAACTTCATCAGCAGCAGGAGTGACATGCTTCCATTGCAACGAGATCGACACTATGCCAACAAGTGCTCAAGAAGCGGCGATGCAGCAACACCAATCAAAGCAAGATCGCCGGAGTACCAGCCACGGCGGCACCCCAAAGTCGGCGGGCTGCTTCACGAAGGACGGTGAATCACGTCACAGCAGAGGAAGCTCAGCAACACCGGCACGCCGCCCTGGTACGCTTTTGTTAATTCGATACCAAAGATCGCCTGCTTGATTCCGAGCTTCAGATTCTTTTGTATCCAATAAGTTTGTGGGCAAAAATGGGTTACCTATTTCTCCATTAAGTAATCCTATGATAATCCATTCCCGGGCTCGTAAATGAGAACCAGCTTCTATGCCCGAATCTTACCCCGAGATATCCTGAGTTTCCTTCATGGCGATTTGATAGTCTTGCATTCTCAAGGTCCGATGTAATACTTGGAATGGATCGGCTAGCCAAGAATCAAGGACGGATAGATTGTGCCAATAGGTCTATTACTCTCACCAATGAGGAAGGAGTCACAGTTGAGTTCAAGCCCAATACTGCATTCTAATAGCTTGAAGGAGTTAAAGCTTGAAGATATACCGGTGGTGCAAGAATTCCTTAATGTCTTTCCCGATGATTTACTCCTAAGATGCCAACGGACAGGACATAATGTTCTTAATTGACTTAGTCCTGTGGACCGCTCCAATCTCGGCGACCCTATGAGAATGCCGCCAATGAATTGGCAGAGATGAAGAAACAGATTGAAGAATTGAGGAGCAAGGGATATATTCGACCCAGTTCATCACCTTGGGGAGCACCTGCTTTATTCACAAGAAGAAAGACAATAGCATGAGGATGTGTGTGGATTATAGGTCACTCAATGAAGTGACAATCAAAACAAGTACCCGCTACCTAGGATTGATGATCCGCTCGATCAACCGAAAGGAGCAAGCGATTCTCGAAGATCGATTTGAGATCCGCTATCATCAATCAAGATCGACTAAGATATTTCAAGACGCCTTCACCACTAGATATGGATTGTACGAGTTCACGGTAATGTCTTTCGGTTTGACGAACGCCCCTGCTTACTTCATGAATATGATGAACAAAGTATTCATGGAATTCTTGGATAAGTTTGTGGTTGTTTTCATCGATGACATCCTCGCTCATTCAAGAATGAAGAAGAACATGAGAACCACCTCGATTGATCTTGGGAAAACTCAGGAGAACGACTTTATGCCAAATTCAGAAGTGCTAATTTTGGCTAAGTCGAGTGGCATTTCTTGGACATATTGTGTCCGCAGGAGGAGTTGCAGAGATCCACCAAAGTCGGCTGTAATGGATTGGAAACAACCTAAGTCTGTCACAGAGGTGAGAAGTTTCTTGGATTGGCGGTTATTACCGCAGATTCATTGAAGGTTTCTCCAAATTAGCAAGACCAATGACTCAACTTCTGAAGAAGGAGAAGAAATTTGAATGGACAGATGCTTGCGAGGAGAGTTTCCAAGAGTCAAGACGAGACTAGTTTCAAGACTGTATTGGTCCTACCAGATATTCATAAAGATTTTGTGATTTTCATGACGCCTCGCCAAGGACTCGGTTATGATTGATGCAAGAGGGCAAGGTCAGATCTTCGATCTCGCCGCTTGAGGCCACATGAAGGAATTACCCAACTCATGACCTTGAGCTAGCCGCGACAGTGCATGCATTAAAGATCTCAAGGTCATTACCTACTCCAGAATCATTGCAAGTTTTTACGGATCATAAGAGTCTCAAGTACATATTCACTCGGTCCGACCTTAATCTCCGGCGCAGAGAAGATGGCTAGAATTGATAAAGGATTATGACCTTGAGATCCATTACCATCCGGGCAAGGCAAATGTAGTTGCGGATGCCCCGAGCAGAAGGCGATTGCAATACCATCTTGGTTCAGAGAATCACCGTAATTGTATGAAGAAGTGAAGCATCTAAACTTGGAGATTGTTGAGCAAGGATGTGTGAATGCTTTGGAAGTTCAACCAACACTTTAGAGTCGATCAAAGAAAAGCAATTAGTAGATGAAGACATCAAGGAGATCAAGAAGAATATGAGAAGAGGCAAAGCTTCAGATTCACCAAGATGAGGAAGGAACAAAGTGGTTCGGGAACCGTGATCTGCATCGGATCAGCAGGATTTAAAGCAATCGATTCTCAAGGAAGCCCATGAGTCGCTTTTATTCCATTCACCTCGGCAAGACCAAGATGTACCAGATCTTAAGGAAAGATATTGGTGGGTCAAGATGAAGCGGAAATTGCCGAGTTCAGAGTCTGCTGTGATGTTTGTCACGAAGTCAAGGCAGAACATCAAAGACCCGCGGGTTTGTTACAACTGCTATCGATCCCCGAGTGGAAGTGGGAAGAAGTTGGTATGGATTTCATCACCGACTTCCTAGGACTCGGTCCAGATGTGATTCCATCGGGTGATAATTGATCGGTTAACTAAAGTAGCTCACTTCCTTCCACCAAGACCACCTACCCGGCAAAGAAGTTGGCGTAATTGTATATGGCCAAGATAGTCTGCATCTTCATGGAGTACCCAAGAAGATCGTGTCCGACAGAGGATCACAGTTTACATCAAGATTTTGGCAGAGTCTGCATGAAGCTTTGGGAACCAGACTCAACTTCAGCACTGCATATCATCCGCAGACGGATGGCCAAACTGAACGAGTCAACCAGATCCTTGAAGACATGCTTCGAGCCTGCGCCTTGGATTACGGAAAAAGTTGGGACAAGAATTTGCCCTATGCAGAATTTTCGTATAACAATAGCTACCAAGCCAGTCTTCAAATGTCCCCATTTGAGGCTTTGTATGGCAGGAAATGCAGAACTCCGCTTCTATGGGATGAAGTAGGAGAGCATCAGTTCTTTGGGCCATAGTTGATCAAAGAAGCTGAAAGTAAGGTTAAGGCAATAAGAGAGCATCCGAAAGTAGCTCAAACCCGATGTAAGAGTTATGCCGATAATCGTCTACGAGAGTTGACCTTGCGGAAGGAGATTTTGTCTATCTCCGAGTTACTCCACCCGAGGAGTAAGAAGGTTCCAACCAAAGGAAAACTTGCACCCAGATTTGTGGGACCTTACAAGATTACGGCAAGAAGAGGTGAAGTGGCATATCAGCTCGAGCTACCAGCATCTTTATCCGCCGTCCACAATGTCTTCCATGTTTCACAGCTAAAGAAGTGCCTTCGAGTGCCTGAAGATCAGACCACTCTAGAAAGCATTGAGCTTCAAGAGGACCTCACTTATGTGGAGCAACCGATCAAGATTCTGGACGTCGTAGAGCGTGTCACACGGAACAAGATCATCCATTCATACAAAGTCTAGTGGAGCCACCACCCGGAAAGTGAAGCCACTTGGGAGCGGGAGGAAGATATTAAGGCAGGGTATCCCCACCTTCTTGCCGGTCAATCCTGAATCTCAGGGTCGAGATTCCCTTAAGGGGGGGAGGTTTGTAACAGCCCAAAATTTCAATTTTGGTTAAAGTTTAAAACTTATTTGAATTTGTGAATTTTCTGAAATTTTAAAAGCTTTATCCTAAATGTTTTAAACCTAAAATAATTTAATTACAAAATTTATCATCAAGTTTAAGTTGGGAATAATTTTATTAAGTCTAAAATGTCTCTAAGGATTTATGAGAATTTTTGTAGAATTTTGGACTCTTTTGCTATTTTCTAAGTCTAAAAGGAATTAACCAGATTATTTAAAATAGAAAACTAAAAGAAAACTCTTGCAGTTGCTTGGGCGAAACCCTAGCTCGGCCCACTCCCTCTCTTCACCTTGTGGCTGAGCCGCCCCCCGCGCCCATCTCCTTCACCCGCCTCCCTCTCTCCACCATCGGATGCCCATCCGACGGCCCGCATCGCTTCCACGCCCCCTCTCTCCAAGACCGTCGGATGAGAAATCCGACAACCCAGCGTCATCTTCTCCCCACGTTCTTCTCCGGCGGTCAAGCCGCCTCCGCCATTTTCGCCACGGCGAAGCCAGAGCTGGCCGCTCCAACCTCCTGCGTCTCGCGACACGCGCGCCGACGACTCGGCGCCCAACCGCCTCGCTTCACCTTCTCCCCTCTCCTCGCCGGATTCTATCGCCGCGCGCAACCGCCGCCACGATCACCACTCAAGACGCCGCCGGACTCCGGCGCCTATATAAAGCCGCCGCGGAGCGCCATCACCCCCAAACCTAACGCCCCACTCACTCTCACTCCTTCGCGTGTACTCGCCGGAATCAAGAAATTGTCGCCGTCGGTCCCAAGATCGGAGCTCCAATTCGCCGCCGTGGACGACGCTGGCGTCCTCGCCGCCACCATTTTCGCATCGCCTCGACGCCGCTGCTGCTTGCGCTTCGCCGGAGAACCCCAGAAGCGCTGCTCGCCTTCCACCGTAGCGCGCCGCCGCTCTTCGCCGCCGCCGCCCGGCCGCCTAAAATCTGCCTCGTCGATTGGGTGGCGCGCGTAACCCCGTGATCTCTTCTCTCTCTTCGCGCATCTCATCAGAGCACCGGTGCCTTAGGTCCTCGACCCTAGGCGCCGCCGCCATCGCGGGTGGCCTTGCCACGCGCGGCGCCACGCGTAGCGCCACGCAGCCGCCACGCCCGCCAATCCCACGTGGCCGCCACGTGGCGACCACGCCGCACACGCAGCGCCACCTTCCGTCGCAAGCCCCGTGGACTTGGTCCACATGGACCGTGTCTCGACACAAGGGTCCCTTTGCCGCTTTTAATTTTATTTATTTAATTACGAAAACCTCAGGGCTGACGTCACCATGCGCAATAATTAGAGTTTCCTTTAGAAAAATAATTCGGGAAATCCTTTTAAATTACGTAATTAGGATTTACATTGTAAAATTCATAACTTATTCATCCTAGCTCCAAATTAGATGATTCAAATTGCTAAATTCTTAGAAAATTATGATCTAACTAAATAAAATATAATTATTCAATTTGGAGATCATTTTAGTTCTGTTTTAGAATTTAGAAATTCATTTAAAATCCAAATTTAGATTTAAATTTGTAAAATTCATATCATCTCGATTACCAACTCCAAATTTATTGAATTAAATTTCTAAAATTTTGCAAAAAGATTATCTAGCTTAATAAATTAAAATTTGTTTATTTGGAATTAGTTTAAATTGTCTCTTTTAAGTTAAAACTATTTAAATTGCAAACTTAGAATTTAAACTTGTGAAATTCATATCTTTTATTTCCTAATTCCAAATTGAGTGTTTCAAACTTATAAAGTTTTATAAAATTATTATCTAGTCAAATAAAATATAATTATTTTATTTAGAGTTAGTCTAAACTGTCGTCTTGATTTTATTTGAACTTCAATTGATTTGTCGATTTTCACGCTTAGATTACTGACGATTCCGGGGAATTTGATTCTTCCGAAGAATTAGAATTTCAAGACTTCAGCGAAGGCAAGTTATACTTTGATCATCTTGCACCTACTATTTTAAAGTTATTTAAATTCAGTTTTCAAATTATTAAGTGCATGCATACTTTTATTCAAGTATTTTAAACTCCTGTTTAAATGATTAGATATTCCAACTGTCCTTGTATGGCCAATATTGAATATTGAAATGTCATCCCTTGTCCCCATAGATAAATTGTTTGGAAATGCTTAGCAAATACTTAGACCATGATTTTGATTTTGGGGAGGATTTATCCAAATCTTTACAAACTTGTTTTAACTTGAACCTATGGTATTGTCTTACCATAGATTTGTTGTAAAGGTGGTTTTACTAAATAAAATAAAGATGGTTTGGACTTGGGTGTAACGGATGAAAGGTGGGTGCAGGTTTATGCACGGGTTTAATCTGGTTAGGATTAAAGCCCAGGGTTTAATTTGAAAGACGCCCAAGTCAATTAAGGACCGGCCTTTGAGCGTTCCTTTGCTATGCCGAAACGTACCACCACATGTCCTGTATGGGAAGGACCTGGCTTAATAACTTGGGATACCTCATAGATATTCGTGCCATGTTGTATGAGTGGGTGTTGGTTAGACAGTAGTCCCACATGGCGCGAGAGGGGGCTCCCGGAGGATGGTTAGTCCAATGGAAGCGAAACCTTAGCGGGCATGAGTATTGTGAGGTAGATCATTGTAACGGCCTTGTGATATTTGCTCTGTCACACGCCTTAGGAAGCGTGGATTGGCCGACACAAAGGGTATAATATCTCGTGTGGGTAAAGCTGCACAAACTCGCAGAGTAGAAAACTATTGAATAGCAGCGTCATGATCATGGACATGCTAGCAAAGCCACTTTGAGTTAGTCTTGTTTTTGGTTTTAAAATGGTTTCAACAAATGTTTTCGGGATGGTTAGTCTGTGGGAAAAATTGGGCGGTTAGCCATTGTGATTGGAGGATATCCATAACCTTCTTGGAGGTTATCCACATTATTCAATTGTCATTTACAATACGATTTTAATTAATGTATGAAAATGGCCTTGCAATCTATTATGATTATTTAAATTAAAAGCGCCGCTTACGCATAAAATAACCCCGCCAATGTCCTTTGTTTACCTTATGCATGCATTACAATTCCATATTGGTGTAACTTGCGAGCACAGTAGTTGTGCTCATACTTGGTTTATGCAACAAAATTTCAGAGAAGACTACTATCGGGACGGTGAGGATACTGGCGCTTAGGCTCGCCCTGCGATTACTGTGGTGGATCGTTCTGGCCTACTACTATCTTTTTATTTCCGCTGTGTTATTTACTTATTTATTTGGCTTCATGCCCCATTTGTATCGAACTCTGATTTACTATTAATGAAATACGAGATTTGGTTATGTTATCATTTTTGTAACTGTGTACACCGGAAAATCCTGGACTGGTGTATGAACACAGAGGATTCGGGATCTTTCGTTCCCGGGTCCGACATAGCCTCTTCCTAGTTCTTGCAGCAAGAGAAACAAAAAAGTGCATCTTATGCACAAGTTGATTGATTAGATCTCCATTTAGTCTATACTAATTGGAGGCTCTCCTTGAAGCCCCTACGTAAATCCTAGAAAAATTAGACTAGAAATTACCATATTAATCGAAAAGGCTAGAAATTCTCATGTTATTCTAAAAAGGAAAGCATCTCAACCATCGATTGGTTTGCTATAACATAATGCACACGTGGGATTATGTACAAAAGAAGGAAAAGAGAGTTTGATTTCAGTTTGGATATATGCACATGGCCATTAAGATAGTAGCATCCATGTCTGGTTGCAACTAGGTCTCATCCTGTTAAGGTCTTCTTGAACTCCACTATTACTTTACAAAATGAAGACAAAGGAAATATTGAAATATGAAAGGTACTCTAAATACATACGACAGTGTATATATACTACACTATACAACTATTACAATAGTGGCAGCCTCTTCCCGGTCGGTGCAACAAAAGAAACAAAAAAATGCATCTTACGCACAAGTTTATTGATTAGATCTCCTTTTATTAATTTATATGAGATGTACATGAATCAACATGATCATTTTTCTATCTAGGAACAAAATATGACAAACAATAAATATTGCTCCTTTATTATTAAAGAATCTAAACTAGGGATTCAATGTATCGTATATACATAATTTTAATGGCTTGATAAGAGTTTACACAAATACGAATTTAAAGTCCTAATGTCATATTTGAAGTACATGTTTAAATTGAAGTAAATTAATGTGTAAAAAAGTGATGTTGACACATATGTATAAACTCGTAATAAAAAACACCAACTAAATTTAGTATCGAAATAATGATGAATTTTGAAATAAAAACTAGGCACATGTTATACCAAAAATATATAGATTTGTCACTTAAATATATACATATATATAATTATAATTTAAATTGCATAAATTTAAAACTTTTAGAATTTTGAGCGATAATTTCAAACTAAAACATATATGTCAGATTCGTATTAGTTAGGAGCCGAAAGTCATAAAAAAGAGGAATAAGTCCATATTACACCCCTGAACTTTGGCGAGAGTCCAAAAAACACCCTAAACTACAAAACCGTTTGGTTTACACCCCTCAATTGTCAAAACCAGAGCAAATAACCCCCTCGGGATGAAACCAGCTGGTTTTGGTCCTAGCTGGCATCCACGTTGGCCGGTTTCGTCCTAGCTGGCATCCACGTTGGCCGGTTTCGTCCTAGTTGGCATCCACGTTGGCCGGTTTCGCCACGTCATCTTATTCTACATCCACCCACACCATCTCCCACTCCTGATTCGCACTTCCCACTCCGCCTCCTCCGCATCACATGGCACCCACCCGTGCCGCCGCGATGGCCGCCGCCTCCCTCCTCGAATCCACCCGCTTCCTCTCCCTGCCCCTCCCATTCCCATTCGCTTGGTTCACAGAGAAAGGGGGGGGACAGAGGGCGGTGCGGTGGCTTGGGAAGGAGGTGGCGGCGCCAGCGAGTGAGGCGGCGGGGCGGTTGGCGAGCGGGCAGAACGGAGTCCCGTGGTGGTGGGGACTCTAATGGAGGTGGCAGCAGCATCGGAGAAGGCCCAACGCGGTGGCGGCATGGCTAAAGGTGGCGGTGGACACCACGAGCATGCGGCTACGCGGTGGCACTGGCGGTGGGATGGCATGGAGGTGTAGGCGGCGCGCGCACCGGCTGCGCCTGAGGGACTGGAAGCCAGCTATGGAGTTGGTGAAGCTCGAGGCAACCTGAGGCGGTCCAGCGGCGGCCGCCTGGGGGCGGAGGAAGAGGGGCAGCGGTGGTGGCTCGTCTCGGCAGCGAGGAGGGAGCAGGGAGGTAGGGGATGGAATCCTCACGTCGTGGGGCATCTTGTGACACGGTTGGCCGGGGCGGCAGCTCACCGGCATGACGGTGCGGTGGTGAGGCGGCGCGGCCAACACGGGGGACGCGAAGGACGCGCGGACCAACCGAAGGTCGGCGCTGGACATCTTCTACGGACTCGCGCTCACGGAGGCGGTACTGTTTTTGATGGAGAAGGTGCTGTGGGAGTGGGAGGTGAGCCACAGGCACTAGCTCGAGTGCGTCACCAGAGAGTGCCACCTCGTCAGCCCACCGGGGCTCGTCGCCATGCGCCGCTTCTTCTACGACGCCTACTCGCGGTGTGTCGACAGGAGCATATTCGACGGCCTTCGCATGGACCTCGTCTCCTTCGTCGAGGAGCTTCTCGTCGAGGGCTCGCACGACCAGCAGCGCATCGGCGTCGGCATCCTTGTCAACGTTGCGGCGAGCCCGCGGTTTTGGGATGCCGCGCTACGCGAAGATCAGTGGCACCGGCGACATGGTCTCTCTCCTTCTCGCCATGTTCCTCCAGCTAGGCATCACCGACGAGGGCAACGCCGCGTGTCAAGGCCGGCGAGGCACTCACCATGCTGGCCCTCGAGAGTCGCCGCAACTACGAGCGAATACTCAAGGCCACACCCTGCGGCGGCGTACTGCCGTTGTCGACCGCCTCGTGGAGAGTGAGAGCCGGTGGACGTTGTAACAACCCAAAATCCCTAAGTTGGATTAGCTAAGCATCTGTTGTGCATTTATGAAATTTTGGACCTTTTTAAAACTTTTTGCTGCAAAGCAAATAGGTTACAACCTGGTTTTTCAAAACCTAGAAATAAAAATTTGTCAAGAGTTTGAAAACTTAGTTCAGAGTAGGGTATAAAACCCTACGTAGAAAATCCTTTGATTTTGAAGGCTAGATTTGAAACCTAGTAATCCAATACTCCTTCTCCATTTCAAACTTGAAAATATATTTTCTATAGCTCAGAAATACAAACTGATTTCTATTTTGAAAATATAGTGGGAGTCAAAGCTGGGATTATGTTATTTATATTTGATATGCCCTGTTATGCTTGTTTGGATTTTCTGAAATTTTTGGAGATTATTTGGTTCCTTATTCGATTTGCATATTCAAATTGAGTTTGAATTTACAATGCAAGCAAATATTATGAACAGTTCCTAGAAATATTTTTTCCTAGGTTCTGGAACATCTTATCAACTCACCTACAAAATTTGATAATTCTTGGAATAAATTTAATATTTTTAAACAATCAGTCAAAGTAAAGATTTGAAAGTCAAACATCAAAAACAAGAACTTAAAATAATTTTAGGAGACAATGTACTTCAAGTAAAACCCTAGAAAATTTACAGAATAATCAAATCTGTTTCCTGAACCTCCACTAAAAATTTTGTCAATTTTTGAGCTGGTAAGCTATATCTAAAAATCCCCTAAACCCCCTCAGCCATTTTGGAAAATCAGAAAATCCAATGTTCCTCCGACCTGACCCATTCGCCATTTCGGTTCGACCTAACCCCAACCTGGAACAGTGACTGACCACACCCGACCCACCAGTCCCGAAGCCACCTTCCCCTCCATTTTTCCGCTTCCCTACTTGAAGGCGTACTCTCGTGGAGCCGTTTTCCCTCCTCTCTCTGTCTAGCCTGCGGGCCCCACTCGCAGGTCGTCTTCTCCACGCGTTCCTCCTCCTCTGCCAAGCGCACTCGCCGCACACCAAGGTCCGCCCCCGGATTTGGAACGCGCCCCTGGTTTTCTTGCCCGCAGCCGCATCTCTCGCCGAGCGCCCCTCCATGCGTCTGCCTCGTCTTGTCATCTTTGTGCATGCTCGCCACGCCGCCCTCCGCCCATGTTGCCTCCACCTTTTGCGCTCCGCCTCGCTCGCCTATATGGAGCCGCACTGAGCTGCCTTTGCCTTTCTGCTGGCCTCACGACCTCCATCTCCCTTCCCCCACCAAAAGTCAAGGAGCCCCGAGAGCTCAGAGCCCATTCGCGGTGGCAAGCTGCCCGGCCGCCGCGTCCCTTCACTGTTTCGACCGCTTTGGCGAAGCCCGACGGCGTCCGACCGCGTCACAGGAAGACATACGCCACAGGGAGCTAGCCCCCTTCATCAATTTGAAGAAACTGCCACTAGAGCCCTGCGCGACCAGCTTATTCTCTGGTTCTAGCCGCCATCGCCGTTTTTGCCACCGTGCCTCCCGGCGTTCCTCCCTTCAATTCCTCCCCATGGGAGCATACTCTAGTCTCCCTCTACCCCTCTATGTCACTCATTTGTGCTCCTTTCCTCTCTAGGGACCCCTCCACGGTGGAGCAACCGCGCCGCCGCCGGCTCCCGCCCGGCCTGCTACGGCCCTCCCCAGCCTCCGACGACCACTCCGGTGAGTTCCTACCACCCTCTTCATTCTCATGCTCACCCTAAATTCCCTTCTCCCTCACCGGTGCACCACAGCCCCTTTTGTCCTCAAGGTCCAGCCGCTGCTCGTCACCTCCGGCGCCACCGACCAGCTCCGATCGTGTCTCCACCGCCATCGGGACCGTCTCTGCATCTCGGTTCCATTTTGCCCTCATTCGGCTAGCGCCATTGCCTCCGCCGCCGGCGACGTCTGCAGCTCCAAACCGGCCTGAGTTTCCCCTGTAACAGTAACTGCCCTTCTCTGTTGTCTGTAAATACCTCTCTGAGAGACACTGTGCAATGGGATCCACTTGTAAGGCAAACTATTCACTAGTAACAAATTTTGTGAATGTCTTTTGAATCACTCAAAACTGGTTAACAAAATTGGAGATTGAAATTGAGAGTAGCAATTTAGTTAAAAATATGAATTGTGTTGTTGGTTGTTTGATATTGAACAAAGAAGAGTTTAGATGAAAACTTGAAGTGTTAGTAAACCCTTTTTGCAAGCCCAACCAATTTTCTTGCTAACTAATTTTGCGAAGGTCACTTAGGTCACTCTAGTGAGTTAGCAAATTTGTAGTTGAGTTTAAAGGAAGTTCAGTTTTAAGCACTTTAGTTCTGAAAAACTTGCTGTTAGATGAATGAACAGTAACCTGACAAATTTCAGCTTTGTCAAAAGGCTAATAACTTGACTGCTACTAGAGCCTTTCTTGATGCAATTAGTTAGTCAGACAGTTATCTAGTAGTAGTAACCTCATCTGAAAAACCTTTGTGGCTGTGAAATCCTGGAACCAATAGAGAACAATCAACTATTTTGTTGAAGTGTAGTCAGAGAAGTGGAATTAGAAGAAAACTTGAAATATCAGTGTAACCTTCTTAACCACTGTCTTTTACTATCAAATATGGAAAAGGTTTTGAGTCACTCAATTAAGTTAGTAATTGGGAGTTTGAGTTTAAGGAAGATCAGATAATAGCATTTTAGTTTAGAAGAACTTCTTTGTTGAAGGTGCATGAGTAGTAATTTGAAAATTTTTTAATTGTTAGTAGACTATGACTTTGCTAATTCCAGCAGTTAGTAGTGCCTTTGTTCTTTTAGCCTTTGAGCACTTGTACAACAGTAGAAGTAACCTAATCTATAAACAAATTTGGATAATCAAGTTAAGTAGGAAGGTTAAGTTAACCATACCTCCAAAACAACCTTTTCCTCTAATAGGATGTATGGTCAGAAAAGGGTTTCTAGATGAAGTCTTGCTTATGACAGTAGGCTTGACCTTGCCAAATTCATTTCCTTAGAAGGTTTTTGTTCCATTTAAGCTTGGACCTTAAAACTAACATAGGCACATCAATCTAGTAAACAAGCATTAGTATGTCCCTCCTTAACAACCAGTGATGTCCTTGTGTATGCAGGAAATTATCATGTTTGGGGAGAACTATAAACAGGATGAATAACTCTTGGAGTTTTTCAAA
Organism: Phyllostachys edulis; assembly: GCA_036346405.1. Taxonomy (NCBI): domain Eukaryota; kingdom Viridiplantae; phylum Streptophyta; class Magnoliopsida; order Poales; family Poaceae; genus Phyllostachys; species Phyllostachys edulis. The sequence continues at coordinate 78,280,500 of CM070551.1, read as the reverse complement.
CTTACAAACCTCTTGATGTTTTGGTGAAGTCCAATACTTAACAAGAACTATGTTAGGTAATACTTAGTAGTCCTTAACAGCAGTTTGAACATAAAAACATATTTGTAAACCTCATCAAGATCAGTAAACAACCATTAGTAATTAGTCCTAAGAAAACAAGAGCTATCTAGGACACAAGTTGTGATGCAACACTCATCTAAAACAGTGAGGTAGAGCTTTGTCTAATACCAATACAAATGGATTCTAAAATATAATTACTAGTCATTCCCATGTAACCTAAAAGAATAAAATATTTTATAAGCCAAAATTTGGGTTATGGTTAGTAAATCGACATTAGATCTTATGCCATAACTTTAACTTCGAAAATGCATAAATTTTTCGAATCAACTCCAAAACGAATGAAACCAATTTTGTTAGTTTTCATTATTAATGTACTTTAACTTGGAATAGGTTTGAATCCTGTTATTGTCCCAGAAAATTTCGAAATTGGAATTAATTTCTGGAATGAACTATTTTTACACTATAAATTGAATTAACTTCAAAAATTCGTAAGAAATTCCTTTGAACTCCAAATGGGATGAATCCAATTGGGTTGTTCATATAATTTTATCCTCTATCCAGTTTTGTAATCCTTATATCCATCACTATCCTACAAAATTTCACTAAATAATTAAAATTGGATGAACAGTAACAGAGGTGAATTTCTCAGCATTTTCCAGAAATCTAATTTTCAAACTACTATACCTCTGACATACAAACTCGAAATCAAATAATTTTTGTTTCTAAATTCATATTAAATCATAATCTAACTACTGTATTAATTTCATAATTTTTGAAGACCTTTGGAATTTGGTGTTTATTCGGTGTTTTTGTTTTGTCAGTTCTTATCACTAGTTGACGATAATTTGGGAATGCAATGGAGATGATTGTGTGAATATCCAGAGTTCCAGCAAACAAAGGCAAGCAGTTTGATCATAAATATCCCATTACTTTCAAAGTCTAATACTTTGTTTACAAATTGTATGTATGCATGCTTTTGTGTCAAAGTTTATTTTCCCGATTAGAGGTAGTTATTCCTATTGCATGGTTGCCCTTAAATTGTTCATCCCCTGCCACTAAACACAAGGTATTAATCTCACCGGTGAATTAGAGCCCGGTGGTTGAATTATGCTCTTTTATTGTCTTTACGTTGTCATACTTAGAAATGCTTAGCTACCGGTAGAATTGGGCGGTTATCGACTTAGTCGATAACTTTGATCACACAAAATTATTATTATCATTATGCTCAGCACTTTATACTTTGTTACTTTGTAAAGTCAAAAACTGAAACTAAAAATAAAATTGTTTCCGACTTGGGCACAATGGTTGATAGTGTGACCTTTTGGGTGTGACTGGAATGGTGCCTAAGTCCACAAGGACTGCGTTACTTGTGTCACTAAGCCAAGAAATTATTGCGTGCTAACCACACGAGGGGGATATGGGACCTCTCTTGACTTAGTACTTTGGCGTGTGTTAGCTCCGGGTCGCATGGTGGTTGTGTGCATTGTGTTGAAAAAGAAACTTGTGTGTGTTTGGGTGAGCAGTGGTGGAGGTTATCCACTGCAAGGAGCATCGTCTTTTTTAAAGGCGGTGAGCATCTTTGATGACTCCGTATCAACATATGGGCTTCTTCCATATGGGCGACTCGTAGTTAATGCATAATATTGGAAATGTCTCGTAGGACTTAGCCGTGCCGGCATACCAAAGGAAGTGTGCTTAATCATGTGGCGAAAAGGCGGCCTGACGTGTGGGTACATTGGTACACCCCTGCAGGGTTCAAACTATTCGAATAGCCTCGTCCTAGGTTATGGACATGCTTGGTAAGGTCGTGCAAGAACTAGACTATAACATTTAATTAAAACTTGATATGGGTGGTATGAATGGGGAATTCATGCTATTGTTGTGTTGGCTATTGAGTTAGCCACTTCGTGATGTCTTGTTATTATTGTTACTTGTATCTCATTGTTTTGTCAAATAAAAAAGATTGTAAAACTACTTTAAATCTATTACATTATTGCAAATGAAAACTTGCTTTATCTTGAAAATGAGTCTAGAGCCTCCTCCACTTAAATAAGCTTGCATGTAGCTATGTATAGGCTGTTACCACACGTAAGTCTTGTGAGTACATTTTTGTACTCATTTGCTTTGCTTAATTAATTGTTGCAGAGAAGGTTGATCCCCAAGGGGTCGACTATTGTGAGACCGACTTCGTACAGGACGACTAGCTTGGCGGCTCGGTCGGTTGCCTTGTGGGTAATGGCAAACCGTTTGGCTTTTGTTTATCGCCATCTTATGGCTTATGTTTCCGCTGCTACCTTGGTTATTTACCTTGTCTTTTGGCCAGTTGGCCCTACTTTTGTAATATGATCTTGTATCTCCTTTATGTTGTAAGCTTGTAGACTTGGTAATGTAATGACTTGTGTATGGAATGAATGCTAAATTTTTGTATGGGGAATGTGTACTACAATTCTTGGAAGTACATAAACGCCAAGAATCGGGATATTTTATTTGTAATGCTATGACCAATTTGATGGTTAAGTATTACAAGTTTAATACCCCGGGTTCTCACAGACGTGGAGCCAAAGAAGAAGGCCATCAGTACGCCACGTCAGCGAAATCTGTACACGTGGACGCCACGTCAGCCAAAACCGGGGTGGTTTAGGGTGAGGGGGTTATTTGCTTTGGTTTTGACAATTAAGGGGTGTAAAGTGAACGGTTTTGTAGTTCAGGGTGTTTTTTGAACTCGATCCATAGTTCAAGGGGTAAATTGAACTTATTCCTAGAAAAGATTAGACCTGAAAATAATATTTAAAAGGTGTCATGTCTGTGCAGATACACATATTGATGACTAGTATCCTCTAATTCAGTTTAAGTGGACTATGGGGCTGTTTGGTTCAATGCCAGAACTAGCCAAACCAAAATTTTAGTATTACACCGAAAATTTGGCTAGTATTTAGTTTATTTCTAATATTTGGTATTACCCTCAAAATTTTGATAAAGCCAAAATTTTCCTTGCTAATTCTCGGCAGCTCTAGGGTGGCCAAAAGGAGTTTTTTACTGTTGTAACCCTGTAGCGCCATGTATTTTCATAATTGACCCTTGGATTTTCAGATTTCCAATTGTAGACCCCATCCGGCCTTGGAAAGAATGTGAGGTTGTGCGTGTCTCCAAGGCCTCGAGCGCAGAAGGAACCTCACCATGAAAGCATAGCGCCGTGAAGTTGGGAGAGGTGGGCCACTTGCTGTGGTGGCCGAGGCGGACTGCCGGCCAGATTCATGGGCCGAAGGCTGAAGGTCGCCAAGATGTCATGATAGTGATCGTGGAAGGAGGTCCGGCCGAGTTAGGGTGAATTAGGGTTTCGGCGAGCGCATGATGAGTGATTTTTGATATTTCATGTGTTTTATGATTTTGATATTTCATGTGTTTTATGATTGCTATTGGTGAATTAGGGTTTCGAGATTTTTTGTTTGTGACGATTAGTCTATACCCGTGTCATTCTAAGAAGTGAAGTGAGGGACGGTTGGTTTCTCGACACGCCAATGGGTGTGAAAGAGTGCAAAGGAGTTCATTTAACGATGTTCGCTCTTCTCATGCATGAGTGTGACTACAACTAGACTACTAGCATTACTTTCGTTGGTTCTCACGGCTCATGGTTATAGGTTTTATTAATTTTTGTCGTTATACATAGATGAAAATGTATTGTGGGCGTGTTAATTTGAGCACAAAGAAAATATAAAATTCATGTCTCGAGAACGAGGAAGTGTAAAACATGAAATTCACCCCCCTTTTAGAACGAAATTTTTTCAGTCATTTCAGTTAGGGTTTGAACGGGCACTGATATTTTATAAAACAAAACATTCATTAAGAAATATGGGCACCGAGGTTCTTTCTGGAATTCCACTAGAAGAGGCACACTTGCAATATAGCCTTGTTTTGCTGGCTTAGCGGAGGCACGGAACCAGAACTACATTAGAGTCTGAAAAGCTGGCGAAGCCTAACCCTAAACCCCTAAACCTAAACCCTATACTGCGCAAAGCTGTCTCCTTTGATCTTATCACTGCGCAGAGCTGTCCTGTGTGGTCTTGTCTCTGCAGAAAGCTGTCTCCTTTGGTCTTATCACTGTGCAAAGCTGGCCCGTGTGATCTTGTCACTGCGCAAAGCTGGCACGTGTGGTCTTGTCACTGCCTAAAGCTGGCCCGTATGGTCTTGTCACTGCCTAAAGCTGCCCCGTGTGGTCTTGTCACTGCACAAAGCTATCCCATGTGGTCTTGTCACTGCAGAAAGCTGTCTCCTTTGGTCTTATCATTGTGCAAAGCTGGCCCGTGTGGTCTTATCATCTGCAAGCTAATACATTACCCGCTTTGTTAGCCTCCCCCCGCGGGCTATAAAATGCACACCCCACACTCCGAAAGTAGGACCACTCAACCCTTGAAACCGTAGGAAGAAGAACCTTGTCCGTCTTACAGTAACATACGATGGCAGACGCGCAGGGACCAATCCAACCGGTCGCTCAAGCCGACCTTCTCACGAAAGGAGGAGGACTTCGCCCTAACTACGGTTGATGCCGAACAAGCGTGCTCAACGGTATGGCGAAATCTTGATATCGGGAGGACGCTTATCGCAAGTCATAGATTGCCTTATCGATGGCGACGGCGTTTCTTCGATGCCCATACTCTGGGGTAAATAGTTTTGTTCATGTTATTGCTAAGACATCTTCCATACTAACCGCCCCTTGCAGCAGATGGCGAAATGCAACTTTACCATTGGATCGATCCTCCCCGCTTACTATGTTACGAGGCACGTGTCTATATTGTGGCACCGAATCTTTGATTTGGAGGCGCAAATTGACGATCTCAAGGAGCAAAATGATGACCTCCGCCAACAGATGCAGCGCGAGAGGGGCAACGAGGAGGTCGTGAACATAGGAAGTTCCTATGATCCCGGATGTTGTTGTGCCAACCCTAGCTGCATATGTGCATGTCACTACAATGACAGCCAGCCACGTCCGAGGCGCCCAACGGGAGAACACTCTATGTGGGTAGAGAGAGGCAGCTTCTACAATTAGGCACTCTGTACGCACTTATGTTGAATGTCCTAAAGCATGTAACTAAATCACTACTACAGAAATGCTAATACTGGACGCCTGATCACAAACGGTTCATCGAAACCGCTCAGATAAACACAATCTCGAGCGGTTTTTGTTACCCACCGCCTGTGTTATTCTCGCGCTTAAAACCGCTCAGTGAAGATGTCATATCACGACGGTTCATGTTTGGAACCGCTGTGATACTTCACGAGCGGTTCCAAACATGAACCGCTCTGTGATATCACCCAATATCACGAGCGGTTTTGGTTAGAACCGTCTGTGATACTTCACGACGGTTCCAAACTATGAACCGTCTGTGATATTGCCCAATATCACGAGGGTTTTTGTTAAAACCGTCCGTGATAATTAACTCATCACGACGATATATATAGCTCCGCCTCCCGGCCAAAATAGATATAGTCTTCTTGATCTCCATATCTCTGGCGCCACGATAGGTCCATCGCCGTTCTGCGTGCGGTTTGAGTACATCGCCTCACCTCACCGAGCCACCGTCCATTTCACCAGATATTGTCACCGAGGAGCTTGCCGTCGCCTCATTCACCGATCGACGACCCACCGCGCTTTGACCTTCCCGACTTTCATTGACACCTTCCTCGTGATCGAGGTGAGATATCAAGCATAAGCATCCTTTAATTTGAGTAGTTTCAGGCGTTTACGTCGAAATCGCTAGTTTCAGGCGCCTCCATGGGACATCACCGTCGGTTCACCTCAAGCGAGACCTTAGGGCCGAGAGCCACGACTATATAGCAATGCGATGTCACCCCTAAGCCCAGTTTGAGCTTCAAATTAATCCTACTGTTTTTAATCATTTAGTTAATAAACTAACGAGTCTATGACATGTGGGACCGCCATAGATTTGATAAATAAAATCATGAAATAAAAATGAGTCAGCGACAAGTAGGGCCCACATGTAAGTTAATAAAATCCAAAAATGTAAAAATGAAAAAATCGTAATTAAGCCTCGTAAAATACGCCGAAAGTCATCACCCTTTATTTATTTTCGTGGTTTTCAATACGAACCGTGTGATGGACCGGTGGATGTACACCGAGAACCGTGTGAGTGAAGAGTACATTAATGGCGTGTCTGCTTACAAGAGCCGCCGAGGAGGATATGTTGAATAAGGGGCGGAATATATGTCTTGTCCATGCATTGATCGCGAGAATCAAGATGTTTAACAACCGAGCAGATCGAAGCACACTTGATTCAAGGGGTTTCAAAAGGGTTATACATGTTGGACCGATCACGGTGAAGAGCATATTATACTGAAGTCAACGATATGCATATTATACAGAAGTCAACGATATGCCGCCGAATGTCGATTGTGGTTCCGATTCGGATAGGCCGCACGATGACAATCTAGATCGAGATGCATGATGCGTATGAAACCGTGATGAGAGGGAGTATGTTCAATTCGGGCGTGATGGAGGACTCAGAGAAACCTTTGTTCCCGCCGCAAGTCGGAATACACAAGGTTGTCATCCGTGCTTAAATCGCTGAAATTGAAGGCAAGCAGCGGTTGGTCCGACAAGAGTTTCACTGAGTATTAGGTCTCTTAGCGGACATGCTTCCGGAGGGAAATGAGTTGCCCAAAACCACCTACAAAGCCAAAAGGTTCTTTGTCCATTGGGAATGGAAGTAGAAAGAATACATGCATGTCCGAACGATTGTATCCTCTACCGTAACGAGTATACAAACATGCATGTATGTCCGTGTGCAACGATCCCGATACAAGCGTAGAAGCAATCGAGATGACGACGAGGAATCGAGGTGAAGAAAGGACCTCTGCTAAGGTGGCGTGGTATCTTCCTGTAATTCCCGCTTGAAGCGGTTTTTGCGAACCCAAAGAATGCAAATCTACAGATTGGCACTCGAGGAGCGTAAGAATGACGGAAAGTTAAGACACCTGCTGATTACGCCGGTGGAGAAACATCGATAGGAGGTTTGCAGACTTGGTGCGGAACCGAGGAATATAAGGTTTGGATTGAGTACAGATGGAATGAATCCTTTCGGTAACATGAGCAAATGACATAGCACTTGGCCCGTGACGCTCAGTATCTACAACCTTCCTCCTTGGTTGTGTATGAAGCGGAAGTATATTTTGTTGTCGATACTTATCCAAGGGCGAAGCAACACGGGAATGATATTGATGTGTACCTAGCACCATTGATGGAAGATCTAAAAATACCGTGGATTGAAGGGTGCAGTATGGGATGCGTACAAGCGGAGAACTTCACTTTACGTTCCTTATTGTTCTGCACCATAAATGATTATCCTGCCCTTGCTAATCTGTCGGGCCAGAGTACAAAAGAGGCCAAAGCCTGTACTCACTACTTAGATGATACCGAGAGTGTGGCTGAATCACTCGCGCAAAACCGTGTACATGCGTCATCGTAGGTTCCTTCGGAGGGCTCACCCATACCGCAGGATGAAGAAACAATTCGACGGAGAGAAGGAGGACAGTTCAACTCCAAGGCATTTAAGCGGTAAAGAGGTCTATGATATGGTTAAGGATTTAGATGTTGTGCTTGGAAAGGGATGTAAATCGAGGACAAGTAAGAGGAACATGTGGAAGAAGAGATCAATATTTTGGGACTTACCTTATTGGGAGCACCTAGAAGTTCGCCACTGCATCGACGTCATGCATGTAGAGAAGAATGTATTGTGCCAATTTCGAGGCCGTCCCGCTGAAAATTCCCCCAAACGATGAGGTCATGACTCTAGGGCAAGCCGTTGGAACATTCATCCAGTGGCCCAAGGAGGACATCTGCCTGGAGCTACCTGCTCGGTGTCAACTTCACGGGAATGTCCTGCAACGGCATCAAGTCCATGGGACCTGACTGCACCGAAGCTACCTGCACTGACATGGCAAGGGCCCACTGCATCACATGCATCTACACCTCGTGCTCATCGACTCTTGTGAAGTCGACCTATACAAAGCGAGGCAACAAGGGCAAGGGCAAATCAAGACGATCGAGTCCTCTCTCGATATCCCTTCTTGCCGTTGGCGGAAATACAAGCCAGCGAGCCGTTACTCGAGAAGTTAGACAGCCCTACCCTAGGATTTGGATTGCACGGAATTGCATGCATGGTACATGGAGCAGTCCAACAAGCGGTTGATCAACGATGCTCGGTGTCACCGTCAAGTTCAAGGAGCATCATTTTAACCACGTGTATCAAGACGCTGTCTTCACGGTGACCTTCGACGACTTGTTCTGTCTCTTCAACCTCGACGAGCTCGGCGTCTCAATCATACGATCTTTCGATAATCGTAAGTGTGTACAATCACGGTCAATGTTAGTGTAATATCAATAAATGTTATATATAACTCCTAGCTTTTGTATAATAGATACATGATTTGTGAAGCGAAAGAAGGAAATCACCGGTAGGTTTCCTCGACCCACACGTTGTCTCCGAGCAAAGCATCACGGCGAATGCAACATTCGTCGAGAATTACGTTATAGATTTTTTCATGGCTCACCGCAACAAGGAATTCATACTTTTGCCCTACAACCAGAAGTAAGTAGTGTTGCACTACTTGCTATACTTGTTGATTTGTACTTTATAAGCAACACGAACTTAGGTTTAATGACCATGCTGACATACCTGTGTAGGTTCCATTGGATTCTAATTGTAATTATACCAAAACGAAATACGTAATATACCTAGATTCCCTACATAGGGCCACTCACAACTTCTGACTATCCAGGAGTTTAATCATCGTAAACACATTTCCTCCATAGAAACTCTATTGTAGTCTTTCCTTCCTTTGCAATGGCTAAGGCTAACTTCTTGGAGTCACGTGAGGGTGTTCGACGTGTTACATGCTAAAGGATGGAATATCAAGGGAAGGACGCTGCAACATGATCAAACATTCCCGGTACTTGCTAGCTAGTACACATTAATCCTATATAACACTTCGTAGCAATGCCTCTCGAACTAACCAATTCTATTTTTGCGGCCACCACCGGTAGCAGCCGGGCATAACGTCTGTGGATACTATGTTTGCCACAACATGCAACTACTCATCGGTTCCGCGATCACCAATGATCCTCAGGTTTGTCAATCTTTCAACAATTATTTCATATATACTTACCAATTTATATAAGCCCGAATTTAACCTTCATATCGACAGGTTGCGAACATCGCTGAAACTGCGTTGGAACAGAGCGAGCTCACAAAAATTCGATCACACCTTGCGGCATTCCTGAACACACAGGTCATAAATCCAAATGGGAGTTTCCACAGTGTAGCAGATTGAACTTGATTGAGATAGATTGAACATAATGGTACATGTGTGTAAATTAATGTACATTAATGGTTAATTTTAGTTAATTGATTTGTGAATTGGATGTGTGCTTGTTTCTGAAATGAATGCAATTTTGATGTGCTTCTGAAATGAATGAGAATTGGATGTGCTTGTTTCAGAGGGCATGGCTAGCATTTCCGAGACTAGCCAATAAATGTAAATAGATTTAGCAATGCAAAGACTACCACGCACGGCGAGTGCGAGATGAAACCGCTCAGTGATAATCGATTACCTGAGCGGTCGTAGTAGATGAAACTGTCAGTGATAATCGATTACCACAGACGGTCCGTAGATGAAACCGTGCGTGATATCGACTACCACGAGCGATGCGTATATGAAACCGTGCGTGATAGTGATCTGAGCGGTTTCATCTACGGACCGTGCTCTTGCGGTAGTCGACTATCACGCACGGTTTCATCTGAACGTCTGTAGAGTCGACTATCACGCAGACGGTTGCATCTGCACCGTCTGTGATAGTATATATTACTGAGCGGTTGAAACCGTCTCGTGATGACCATTAGCATTACTGACCCATAAACTCAGACGGCTCACGGAACCGTCTGTGATGGCGTTTTTGAACCGTCTGTAAAGGCCTTTTCTGTAGTAGTGAATGGTGGACGCGTTATTGCGATTGCCTTTTATCGAGTTGACATGTTGCATCGATGTGTCGCGTGCTTTCAGTTGTAGGCGTCGATATGCATTGAACAAACTCATTCGTGTAATGTAATGATACGCGGTAGTCGATCCATTCTTGAAGGACCGTGATGCATAGGTAAATAGTGGATATTACAATCTCATTACAACTGAACTGCTAATTGGTACGAATAAGAAATAATAGTTGAACACACTAAAAATCATGGTCCCTGCCTCCGCCGCCTGCCACGACGCTGTAGCTGGTCCGAAGGGAATGTGAACCTCTCAGGGGAGTGGCGTGCGTCTCGAAAGTCGTAGTGGGACTGCTGCGTGGGAGGCTGCATGGGAGGCGGTGTCACATAGAATTCATTGTAGGGAGCCGGGTAAGACTGGAGCATATCGCCCACCCACTCGTCCTGTAGAAACAGCACCACTACGTTAGGGGAGATGTTATGACCTTTGCAATCGTAGTCATGTTGGAAAGGATGTACCTCCGGAGTCGTAAGTGCGGACTGCGATCCTTGGCCTTCATGCCCCCATTGGTCACTCCCGACCTGCAAAGTCGGTGGGCTACGTGAGCTTACCGTAGCGTGCAATACGAACGTTGAATTAAGTGCATAATAACAGATTCGTGTATGTGGCTGTCGCGGACGATGATGCTCCGCAATCTGTCGGCGCCAAAATAGTACATAGTGCTTGTTCAACGATCGCCGGACCACGGGTTGCCCTCATGCTCCGATGCGAACGTGGGAAATGCTTCCTCTCGGTCTTTGAAATTTGGGCGAGTCGGTCATTGTCTCAAGTCCGATCTAGGTCGGCCCGCGACGACGACGGGCGGTACCAGAGTGCTGTCACGTCGCAAGTGCTGAAAGAACAAACGGAAGTGAGATATACGTTACAAATAAGGGCATGTGCAAACAGTTATGACAACAAATCATAATTGACATACCGCTTGCCCGAGGCCGAGGCCGAGGCGCGTGGAGGAAGAGCGATGGTAGCTCGGTCGACTCCCAGAGTGCGACGGACGTGCAGACGGTGCTGCGGAGGGAGGTGCTGAGGGCGGTGGGGAAGGAGGCCGTTCTCGGTGTTCGTGTCGTCGTCGCCCGCCTACGTCATTGTCGACCACAAGTCATGTTCTCGACACATCGCCGAAGTCATCATAGACGCGTCTCAGCATACCTAGGAACTGAGAGGAGCTGCTAGTCCTCCCACGCCGTAGACCCTGCGTAGCCTCGCTGTTGATACTCTGAAGGCGGTGTAACTGCAAGGAAACCGAGAATAAGTTAGACATGTTTCCTGTGCAAAAAAAACTACGAAGAATATTTTACCGTCTCGTCTTGGCGTGCCGCCCGATGAGTGTCGGGACTCTTTCGTCAATGTGGCGTCGTGTGTGACCTCCGTGGGCCGTGGGCGCGCGCGAGAAGGCTGCTCTGGTGCGCGAACGCACTACCATGTCAAGTACGCAATGTGTGTGTCGATGTCGTACGGTCGTGCCTCCTGCACGATGTCGATCGCCGCCCTCTCGGCCCACAGCGTTGTCCACGGTAGCTGTGTCTCCCTCCAGTCGTCGCTCTTCCGCCCTTGCCTCGTTTGCCTGCAGGTGAATTTGGACATTAGGGAATAGAAAAAAAGAGATTCAGCTAACAGGAAAACCAAGTAACAACATACCTGTGAGCCTTTGCTGCAAGAGGTCGTCCCGCAGGCGGTGGCACCTGTTGGTAAAGCCCGAACTGTCTCATGACCCGCTGTGGTGAGTACGGCTCGACCATATGGGAGAATACTAGATGGCAGGTCGTCATCCAGTACGCGTAGTCCTGACTGCACTGAGAGGACAAGCCGTACGGGGCCGTCTTCACAATGATCTCTGTAGACCATGGGAACCATATGACCTCCACCTCATGTAGAGTCTCGAACTGGTTGTGGAACTCAGGGTACACGCGCCTCGGCCTCTCCCTAGCCCACCCTAGCCGAGCACGTGTCCAGCGAGTGCCCATTGTGGGCCCCTCAACAGGGTCAGCGACATCTACCGCACCGTAAAACTCAGGGGTGTTTTAGAATGCGGGTGCAGCATGGAAGTAGGGGCGCCAACCGAAGTGCTCCGGGACCACAACTGCAAGAGGATGTAGCATATCGCGAGAACTAGCTCCCCCGTCAGATTGTTGTGAGGCATCACACAAGCCTCGATGCGTGGCGCAAAATGCTGAGCCCCAAATCTTCTTGGCGCCTCGTCGGGCCAGCGGCCCGCCAACGCACAAGCAAGATGGATGTAGCTAGGGTGCACCCAATCTCCTTGAGTCGAAGGAAACAGGACCCACCCAAAGAGGAAGAGCAGGTACGCAACGAAGTGTGTCCGTACGACCTGCTGGGTCGCATCTACGGGGCACACCCTGTACCGTCGTAGCCACGAATGTGGCACACCTGATATGTTCTGCGGGATCGGGTGACCGAACCTGTCAGCCATGCGCACCTTCCAGTCTGGTCGCCTGGGAGGTGGCACTACTGCATGACCCCGCAGTGGTAGTCCTGTAAGCATAGCGACGTCCGGCAGAGTAATGGTCATCTCCCCCCAGCGGAAGTGGAAGGTGTGCGTCTCCGGTCTCCAACGGTCCACGAGCGCGGACAACAGTGGCGCGTCGAACTGAAACGCGTGGTCCAGGTCCAACAGGCGGGCAATGGGCAAAAGCCCGGTGTCCCGTAGCAGTGGGACGTACCGCTCGTCCAAAGGCCAGTGCTCTCTGGGACTCCTGAGGACAAAGCTCGGAGGGCCCCCATCGGACGACCACGCGTGGCATCGGTGTCTCCGATCCCACTGTGGGTCGAGCAGCTCGAACGTGATGTCGTCTGTAGGCTGCGCCATCTCCTGAGATACGTGCAAGAACAAGTTAGTGTGTAAATAAAAGAGTACGTACAAATAAGCAAAACGAAAGCGAAACATAGAGCATACATACACAATAGACAAATGACAAGAACCATTCACCAACACATTACAACATATAGAACACGATTACACTTGACGAGAGAGCGTAAGAACGCATTACAACAAACATACAGCATACATAGGCAACAAACATATGACAACAGCCATTGTCCGACACATTCCAACACGTACAACACGATAATGCCTAGCGCATTACAACAAACATATAGCATACATGTATACGCGATGAAACTACGGTGCGTTGCTTGACCCGGCCTGTTGGGCGGGTGGCTAACGAGTGACCAATCGTCTTGCAGTCGCAGATCGGGGGCCTAGCCCGTTGCCCGCGCTGGCTATCATCCATGTCGTTACGGATGCGGCGGGACTGTCGTCTTCCACGACCGACCTTCTTGAGTGCGTCGTTCGGCACCCACTTCACGTGCCCAGGCCAGAGGTCCCTGTAATGCATGTCCAGCCCGTACGAATGGAACTCGGCACTCCAAGTGCCGTACAGGTGGTGAATGTCGTAGAACTCAGATACATATTGCGTCGACGACTGGCGCCACGCCGCACACGCCGCGTATACATGGGAGCAGGGCTTGTGAAGAAGCTGCGGCTTATTGCAGGTGCAGGACGCTTCCCCATCAATCGAGCAGACTTGTTTGCGATCACCCCTAGCATGACCCATGAGATACTTCTGCCTCAGACGGATCTCAAACTTCTTCCTGATGCCATCCATGGTCCTAGCAGTGTGCGAACGAGCCTTTTCGATCTTCTTGTCCATGTAGGCCTGCGCCACCTCCGAATATTGCTTGCCTTCGTCCATATGCTTCTTCGCCATCATGGCTCATTGACGGTACCCCATGGTGCGGTTCGGCTCTCCTCAACAATAGCGGTGATCGGAGGGATCGAACACCCTTCAACACACCGTTGTACACCTCCGACATGTTAGTCGTCATGATTCCATCTTGTGCACCACATGTGTCATGCAAAGAAAGACCATTTCTCTAAGTCGGTGCGTGCGAAGTTTACCCATGTGTGAACTCCCCAACTCGAGGGAGCCTCCCGCACGCCTCTCCTCCGCGTCTTCGGAATTCCTTACATGCTTGCTAGTATCCTCGTCCAACTGTCTCCACACTACATCGAACTTCCGCCTTTGGTTCTGCATGCATAGCTTCTTGAAGGTCTTCATCAGGTCTTTGTTTCGGAACCTTGTGTGGAAGTTCGCCGCGAGATGCCTCATGCACCATCGATTCGTCAGGTCGGTCCACTGGAAGGGAGGTTGTGTCCCGTTCTGCATTGTGGTAAACGCAGACAACAACCCAGCATTGCGGTCGGAGATGACGCACACACCTGGCCGGTCTTGAACCACCACCGCTTCACATTTGCAAGGAACCATAGCCAACTATCCGTGTTCTCGCTCTCAACAATCGCGAAGGCCACGGGAGTAATCGGTCGTCATACGGCTGCTACGCGGTGAGTATGGTGCCCTTGTACTTGCGATGAGGAAGGTGTCGTCCATCGACAAAGACAGACGACAAGACATGAACCTGCGCTTCGCTACCGGGAAAGGCCCGAAATACCTGTCAAGGATAAAACAATTGACCCCTTCAGAGGATGCACCCGGTCCGACTTGTCAATATATGTCCCGGATTGGACTCGCTGTCGATGGAGCATTCTTGGGACAAAGTCATAGGCCTCTTCGTATGTGCCGAACATACGCTCTAGGACCTTCTGTTTCGCCCGCCATACCTTGCTGTAGCTGACTGGGAAGCCCACCGTATTGACAACATCTGCCAGAAGTAACTTCGGCGAGACAGATACATCAGCTACGACGAGGTGGCTTATCAGCTCCGCAATATATGAGGACGTCAGGTTGCGGTGCCTACGAAGTGGCTCTGCAAGCTCGCATGTGTGATCCTTCAGCACCGTTATGCGGAAGTCCGTGGCGGTACTCCTAAACCGCTCTAAGACAAACCTTGGCGGCAAGAAGATCCATCCACACACTTCACGGCAGAGGTGTCGGGGTTGGACTTGTGCACCGACACGTCCGGCTAATGTTGTGGCGTGATTCGGCAATAACTTTTTTGGCGCTCTTGTTGGGGAAGCGCTGCCCTAAGAGCAGAGTATCTTCATTGAACCCCCACTCCGCCTCCTCTGGGTGCGGTAGAACCAGGGATGTCGCTGCGATGTCGTCCAATCTAGACGAGACATAGGCAACGTCGGTAGTCACAACACCACCAAATACACCTCCCGTAGCAACTTCTTCATCATGCTCCTCTCGTAACTAGTTGTATCCATAGTCTCCTCCTCGCTTTCAACTCGCTTTCGGCAAGGTATTCGTGGCGATCAATACGGCTGCCCACCACCTTCCACGCCTTCGTTGGGCTCGAAAGCCTCCGACGCCTCCTGAAGTCTCCATCACCTCTACCTCGCCAGATCTCCAAAGAATAAAGCGGCTTGGCATCAACTCCACCGTAACCACCCACGACGGATGATTTCGTCCTCTCCTAAACCGACATACACCATCGGCCTGGCGTATATTGCAGCGGCGGGGTTGCACACAACCTCCATGTAGTTGGTCCATGAAGTGTCACTGCTCACCTTGATAAGTTGCCAAAAGGTCTGACCTTCACCACCCACCGAGGCATACAATGCCTCGATGCGTAACTTCTTCCTTCCGGTGTCCCGATCGAACGCGGAACGCACACACCTCCTTAGCTCGCATAGACTCATGTCCTTCAGGCCTGGTGCCCGGATCTGGGTCCGGTCACAATTTGACGGGTCCGCTCCGTACGGCCCGTCGCGTACGAGACCATCGCCATAGAACACGAACAAGTCTTGAATCGACATGTTCAGGGAAGACGACGTTCGGTTCTACGCGCAAAACGACAAACATAAATAAATAAATACACTCCACAACGTGACTATCAAATACCAGATTTGATTAATTTTGCTCCTACTAATTCACATTTAGTTCACTATTACAGGATTCAATTCTATATATGGAGTTGAAAATAAAAACACAGCACTTAAATGGGCAATCAGTTAACAAAAATTATTAATAGATTCTGCAGTTTGGCTATCTAACTTCTTCTGCTCTTGATTAATATTTCCTAAATGCATTTCATACTTCTATTTCAATACTAAATAATATCCCACTACGTCAAATAATTCGTATATTTACATGGTTTCAAATTATACATTTTTACTGCATGAACAACTACCATATTAATCCCTACGTGCTAAATTCATCAAATCATAATATAGACAGAGATGCATGCATACAATGAAAGTACAACATGCTACCCGAAAGTACCACGCTTAATTACCTCAACAAATGTACTACTTAACCGTGCTAAAGTAACGATCAAATAACATCAAACACATTATTTTAGTGACTAAGACGACATTAACATGACTAATTAAACAATGATATCCATATTAACTAAACATTTACGTTAATCGAGCATGGCAATCTAACACTCTCAACAAACTAGTACGGTAGTAACATAATCACTACGCCATTGCATCTCAGATTTACGTAATTATTACGAGACCACTAAGCTAATTACATGCTAATCACCTAGCTAAAACTATAGTCGCATGTATATAAAATTACCTTTTCTTGATGCTCGCAAGCCAACGAACAACTTATGCACTTGAAAACCACCCAAAATGCAATGAAAATCAGCGAAAATCCAACAAATAACCACCAATCCTTCTTACTTTCTTTGCCTTTCTCTCGCTTCTTCTCGTTCTCTCGCTCTCGTCGAACTTCAAATGCGAACGAGTGAAAAACTTCACTCCCTCGCTCTGTTTTAAAAGCAACCAAAGCATTCACATGCAATCAATACAGCAAAGACGGGCTGGGAGATGCGGCTGCTGCCGTGCGTGGCGTGCGAAGCAGTATGGCGGAGCGAGGCAGACCGGCGCATGGCCGACGCTACAGACGCGTGGCGCTGGGGCTCGCCACTCCGCCACCCACCGCGAAAGCGGGAGACGTGGGCGGTGGCGAGCAACAGATCTCTCTGCGCCACCGCGAATCGGCCCGATTCAAGCGCTGGCGATCGCAGTACCCTCGCTTCGCCCACGTTTTTCGCGCTCGCTTGATTTCATGAGTCGGGATCCCGCGCCGCTGAGCGCCAAGGAGACACGCGTCGAGCCCTCGTCCTTCCCGCGCTCGGATGGGGTCTATAAGTGCAAATACGTAGCTCTGGGGGTCAAATATGAAATTTCGTGGCGCTACAGGGCTACTACAGTAAAAAAATTCGGCCAAAAGGCTAGCCAAAATTTTGGCTTGGCAGCCAACATTGAGTAGATGACGTGTGGACTTTTGGTTGGATGCAAATAGTTGTATTAAATGCATTGTTAGATGGATTAATCACTTTCAAATGACCATATTTCCTAAACCGAATATCCGATTTATGATCCGTTTGAACCGTTATATTCCTTGTCATTTTATCAATAAAACAAGACCCATGTTGGCATAATTTGGAGCAAAAAGATGGATATCATACGAGACCCACGTGTCATACTTACAATTTTAGCATGACTGCAATTCAATACAACAAAAACATGCGTATAGCAACGTAAATCTCGCAACGGAAAGAATAAGCGTTGCGGGAAAATCATTGTGAATACACTGTACATAAAACTCATTGGGCTAGCACACCATCTCCCACGTTTAAAGAAAAAACTGCTCACACCTAAACCTAACTCTTGAGTCCTGATAACGCTTCCCATCCCCACATCTCATTCCTTCCTCTTTCTCTAAAATAGATCATCTCTGCCAAACCGCCACACGCCAAACCGCCGCCCTCCCATCGCCGCCCGCCCCTCGCCCGCCGCTGCCCTCCCCTCCCCTCCCCTCCCTAACCTTCCTCCCCCCTCCCTCCTTGCCGTGCTCCATTCCCCTCTGCCCACCGCAGCCCAGATCTGACCGCGCTGGTGTTTCGTCTCCACCAACGCCACCGGCCAAGACGCCTAGATGGCGCCGCCGCTGCTCCACTTTCACATTCAGTGCTATCTTTTCTTTCTCCGCAATGGAAAGTCTTAGCTACAATCCAATCCACCCACCAGACTTTCTTATTTCGGAAGATCGATTGCGATCTATTTATGCGACTCAAGCCGTCTCGATGGTTCATCGCTCCCAACCCCGTTTCTTCGCAAGCAAGTAGTCCTCCTCTAGTCCTCCTTCCTTGCCCCCCCCCCTTTGTTCCGTGAATTCTTCTTATCTGTAAAACTCGTGCTGCAATGCTCGGATAGTTTGTTGATTTGAAAATTTATTGGCTGGTGCAGAATAATATTCTTTATACAGGTTTATTACAGACATTGTTTGATCTACTGCAGTAAAATCTGTAAGTTTTTTTTTTCAGATTTGGATTGTTTTGTTTTTTATTTGTTCAATTCAGGGACAGATGCTCCATCTTGAAGTTTTTTCAGTACAAAATTTGTGCTCCCCAGACAAATTTAGTGTTAGTCTTTAGAGTGGTTGCTTGTGTTCTAGCTAGGACATACTGTTTAGCCTTACAGAGATTTCTCATAGGTATAGTTTTCCTTCTAGACAGTCTACGATTGGTTGTGTAAGGATTGACTTTGTGCATTTCACTATATGCAACATGCTGATCCGGTTTTCTTGCATTTGTAACTTATAACAAGTCTTTTGCACCTGTAGAATCTGCCATGTCGTGTTTTTTCCCTAGCTGTTTAGAAAGTCACATCAGAGGATAGAAGAAAGGAAAATAAAAATTAATCTAGGATGTTTTGAGTCTTATCTTCCTTCTCCATATTGCACGAGCCTTTTGAGTATTATTTCACCATAATTCAAAGTATTCATAACAATTTAATTCAACCTATGTTTAAAAAATCAATCCTGCCACAAATTTACTATTTAGAAAGCTAACTGTAATGTATTTATGCAACTTAAAGTTTGTTGACAATGCTTGGTTCCTGAATTTGATGATGAGGGGGCCTTTTTTCATCAGTTCATATGCTAATTTCGTTTTAAAAGCTGCATATGGCCATTTAGGTAGATAATTAATACTGAAACAAAGTTGCTAATGGCCTGATTTCCTGAACAGTTTTTGTGAGATTTTGTTATCAACTTCTGCAATGGGTGGAAGCCAATACGATGATGACTGGGTGTTGCCTAGTGCTGATATCACTCTCGTTCTTGTTGGAAAACTTGGATATGGCAAGAGTGCAACTAGCAATAGTATCCTTGGACGGGAAGCATTTGTATCAGAATACTCCCATACTAGTGTGACTAATACTTGTCAGATGGGTAGATTGGGGTTCTTGGGTGGGGGAGCAATATTTTTTGGCATCTAGACTCTGCAGATTTGTTTAGTTGGTCGCTTGGTCAAGCTGCATGTATGGCAAATCATCCTCATCGGCTCCCGACGCCGCAGCGGCAAAGCAGTCTGCTGTGGTGCGCCAGCTGACGTGAACCGGATTGTTGCATTCTTCGATGATTGGGCTGGTCAGGAGCAGACTGCGCTTTGTGTTGTTCTGTTTGAAACCGTTTGGTACCCTGATGTCAGGTTTCTTGTGCTTCATCTTGTTCTGAAACTTCGACAGGAACGTCAGGTATCTCTTCCAGGGCTTCTTGTTTGCAGCTTGCGGACCTGCATTGTTGCCCTGTTGATGTTTCGCTGGTTCTTCGGTGAACTGAAATGAGCAGAATGGATCAAACATCATATTTCAGATGGAATGTAGAAGGATGGCATGGTTTCTTGCTTATCCCAAGTTTTTTTGCTAACCTACTACAGTGTTCATGTTTTCTACTCTCTTTTGCTAATTTGCACTCTGTTTTGCAGTGACAAACAACTTACATTAACAGATAGAGACAGTCATGATGCCAAGGTATTGTCAATCTCTGCTAGGTAAGTATTGCACATTCATGCTGTGACATGTATTACACATTACAAAATTATTGCGGTATATCTTTTGTCAAGTCATCTGATGTTAAAGTATACAAGTTTTACTTATATGTTGTCATTTTCAGCCGGATTCTTTGGTCTAGGAGTTATGTAGTACTATTTTAAAGTTCAATAAAATATTCTTTGTTAAATAAATATCGTCTAACTCTCATTTTTATTATTGTACACAGAGAGTATATGGTGATTGTCCCGGTCAAGAAGTTAGTATGGTTGAACAACAAAATAATATGATGGTACTATATGGAAATAGTATTATTTTCCAACTAAGGTTTAAGAGAGTATTTATTTCTTCTCTTTCACTGCAGAGTAAGCAAAATAATTTCCAGGATAACGATTTGAAGCCACCAAGCAAACGCTCCTCTTTAGACAAGGTTTGGTCATTTATATAATGTCCAAAACTCACTGTGGTTGAGTAAGAATACATTATGTTGGTACTGTTTGCAATTATTGATGTTTACTATTTGTTGTGCCAATCTTCTAACATGTCTTTCATTATAAAACAAAAAAACTTTGGTCCAGAATGACAATGTGCAACATGGAAAGAAAAATTCTGTTACATACAAGGTTAGTTCACTTCTCTACTGTTTGGAACTCATGAACATGGTTGAGCATCAAAATAATGTAATACGTTGCTCCTTTTAATTTTGTTACTTTAATATTGTGATTTTGTTTCTTCCTAATGGTGCATTAATGGACTCCAATTTTTCATTGTAGGTTAATAAGATAAATGGATGATGCTATGGATGACATGTTGAACGCAAGGTGGAGAATGGTGACATAGACAGATGATCTTCATTACGTTTAGATTCCATTCTGTTAGGAAATGATGTTCAACTAAAATATTTATATCATGTCTTATGTGGATGTTTCTCTATGTAATGCAACAATTTGTTTGTAATATATAAGTGTTCTTTTTAACCATGCTATGACCGATAATGATTTTTTTTACTTTGAATTCTACACACTTACAATCGCTGTAGCATCCTAATTATATCCGTTGCCAAAATAGCAAAAGTCATCTGTATGGTAAGTACCAACGCTTCTATGCGTTGTAACAATATAATTATATCCATTGTCAAAATAGTAAAATTCATCTATTCATAGTAAGTACCAACGCATACAAGTGTAGTTACAACCTGACTATATCCGTTGTTACTTCGCAACGCCTTTTTATATATATTACCAACGCTTGTTTATCTGTTGTAATAGACTCTCGCAACGGCCTCAATGGCAACACATAGTAAATGCGTTGGTATAGACCGTACTAACACTTATTTGGTTTTTTACTAACGCATATATGCGTTGTTAAAGGGGTGTTCATCTTGTAGTAATCCAAGCACATAAATTTCGGCATTGCATGTGAATTGGTATGGCTATAATCCAAATACAGTTTTTTTGCTCAGGTTTTAGCATTACTTAGATTTTGGTATTATCAAAATTTTGGTATAACTGCCTCGGGTCGTAAACAGCCCTATATTGTTCTCTTCTCTGCACCAGCCAACCGATCAAAGCTAGCTAGCCATAACGGCATGGAGCGAATCATCCTTGTCGCCTTTCTCTCCCTCCTCCTCTCGTGCCATGCCGCCGCCGCCGGAGCCGGCAGACTGCCGCCGCCGACGTTGGCGAGGCGGTACTACTCGTCGCTCGCGCGTCGCAGTTACAGCCACGTGACGGCTGGAGACGGTGGCAGCGCCGCCGCCGCCGAGCCGCCGCAGGTGCAGTACGAGACGCGCTACTTCACGCAGCGGCTGGACCACTTCAACGCGGCGCCGGCGAGCTGCGGCAGGTTCGAGCAGAGGTACCTCGTCAACGACACCTACTGGGGCGGCAAGACGGCGCCAGTGTTCGTGTACACGGGCAACGAGGGCACCATCGAGCTCTTCACCAACAACACCGGGTTCATGTGGGAGATCGCGCCTCGGTTCCGCGCCATGCTCGTCTTCATCGAGGTACATCATCTTCATCTGTAGGTCAAAATTTCAGATCATGCTGCGCATGCATGCATAGAACGCACATAATATCATAAATTGATTGCACATTTTTATATACTAGCTAGTAGTAACCTAGTATCGATAATAGCTGCATCTTGCACATCTGTGTATATATACGTCAAACTTTCGGATCATGACCCCCTAGCTTCTTAAAATTCATCAGTAGAATGAGTAGCGATTCGATCTGTCATCTGTGGAAAGCTAGTTGGTTGCACTACTTGTTGGATATTTTGAGGGCTATTTGGTAATTTCTTATTTTGATAAAAGAAGAAAAAAAAAAAAAAAAAAGAAAAGAAAATGGAGAGGCCCTCTTGTCATTGAGATGAGGAGAGGGATAAGGTGAGAGACCTTATCTCCAACCGGATGAGGGAGGCTCTCAGGAGCTTGGCCTTCGGCCTAGCGGCGATGCGGGTGACTTGGGGTAGGCGGGTCCCTCGGCACGAGCGAGATGCGCACCAGTCGTTGGTGGCAGCAGCCAGTCCTCCTCCTTCTCCTCTTCAAATGTTGGCTCCTTTCTTCTTATGGGAACACCGCGAAATACAGTGAGTTTTCCCCTTTCGATTGGTGTGTTCTTCCTCTCCTCCGATTGAGCTTCGGTTTTGGATCTTTGAGCTACTGCGCCTCCATGCTTGTCTTGACTCTTGACGCCGTTGGCTGTGAGGTTCATGGGCTCCTCTTTGAGCTCTACTCCCCGTTGGTTATGAGGTTCATGGGCTCCTCTTTGAGCACTACTCCCCGTTCAGTTCCTTGCACCATCTCCCTGTTGAGGATGCAGTGAGGAAATTTGGGGTTGCTCCACTGAGTCTTGTATCCAGCCGGCTCGGGATTGATTTGGGAGAGAAGAACTTGGCTTTGGTGCTTGGTGTTCTCGGGTGCACTCGGCTGGTGCACTTCTGTTGGGTCTTGTACAACATTCTTTGTACCTTGACTTTGCAAATTGGTGTGTCTCGGTTTGTGAATTGACATTGTATCTCTCAAGACCTCGTCCATTCATTCGCGGCACAGCGGGGCGATTGATTTTCTAAGACAACGCGATTCGCGTGTCTTGCCCGGTTACTGCTCGGTGGCTTTGAGTGTCATTCGCACTGTGAGTTTGATTTTTCAGTTTTTCACATTACTTAACATTGTATGTTGTGTTAGTTAAATTGTATTCTGTAATTTTGTCTAGTACTAGGAGACTCTAATTATGTTTACTGTGCTGGAATTATATCTTAATATTTGCTAAAACCGCTATTTTTACAACACTATACTAACCACCACCTGCATAGAAAGTCAAGGCATATATCCAATGATAACTAAACTTTTCTTGTTGTGTATGTCGCTAATGCAACTGCATGTTGTCTGCTGCAAACGAAATTCTCTGCACAGCATAGGTACTACGGGAAATCGATGCCGTTCGGCAGCAAGGCGGCGGCGTTCAGCAACACGAGCACGATGGGGTACCTGACCACGACACAGGCCATCGCCGACTTCGCCACGCTCATCGAGAGCCTCAAGGCCAACCTCAGCTCGCCGGCCGCCCCCGTCGTCGTCTTCGGTGGCTCCTATGGCGGCAGTAAGTACAGTAGTAGTACACGCTTGCATTTTTTTGGGGGTATATATGCATATGCTATATCCTCAATTCCTCATATATCAACCACCAGATGCCATAGCTAAAACCTGAAGGGTGTTAGTTAACCATTCTTTTCGCAAACAAGCAGAGACCTTTCTTTTTCTGTTGTACAGTTGATGGATGGGATGTTGAGGAGTAGGTCTGGACAGAAAATGAGAGATGCCTGGATGACCGCCTGCTGCTTTAATATGACAAGAAGAGAAACCTGATTAGCAAATGTCATGAGCTTAGTAGGTGGTTACACTGACTAATTACTGAGGCAGGATAATGATGTGGAGTACTACCGCATTTTTCCGATAGGCTAGCTTAAGGTTTTGTATGGAGTTGTGGCGATTTCCAGAAGAAATCCCTATCTGGGGATCTTCAGCTTCAACGTAAAGCCACCAAACCCGATTAATGTTTCTTGAAGGAAAATTAAGCCACTCTTGTACTAAAAAGTAGACGTCTCTCTCCATGAGCAGTTTCCTAGGTTAAGAAAATTAAAGTGGGAAAAATATGTTTGATAAGACAAGCTAATTCAGTGCGTGCGACCAATGAACTGAGCAGTGCTGGCGGCATGGATGAGGATGAAGTACCCGCACGTGGTAATGGGCGCCGTCGCGTCGTCCGCCCCGATCCTCGGCTTCTACGGACTCACCGACCCCTACGCCTTCATCGACGTCGTCTCCAACGACTTCAAGGTGCCTTAAAAATATAAACATCAGCTGCGTCAGTTTACTTCAGTTTATTCTGTCTTTTCGTAACGAATCTCACGTTATCTTTCTATCGTGGCACCAGAGCGAGAGCGAACATTGCTACGACGTGCTTAGGAGCTCGTGGAGTGAGCTGGACAAGGCCCTCGCCGCCGGCGCAGGACGGGCACAGCTCCACCGTACATTCAACATGTGCCGGTACGTACCTCGACACAATTTACGAATATGGATGGTGCTTCTACGCTCACGCTCGCTGAAAGTGAAAGGCACAAACTTTAAAGATCCGTATTTTTTATTGATGCATATGCAGGGGTAACGTGGACCGGATACCGGGCTTGCTCGACTACGCCCTCGTCTACGCCGCCATGATGGATTACCCGACGCCGTCCAGTTTCCTCACGCCCCTTCCGGCGTATCCCGTGAGAGAGGTGCGTAACCCTATCCTATCCTATCCTATCCTATTCCCTTCCCCAAGTGAAATGGACAGCAAGCGCATTTTATTTATTTGATTAGATTTGCCGCGCGATCGACCACCCGACGTCGGGAAACGACACCTTCTCGAGGCTCAAGGACGCCATGGCGGTGTACTACAACTACACCGGCGGCGTCGCGTGCTTCGGCGGTGAGGACGACCCCTACGGCATGTCCGACGGCTGGGATTGGCAGGCGTGCACGGAGATGATCCTGACGAGCAGCGGAGTCAGCAACAGCAGCATCTTCCCGCCGGAGCCGTTCAACCTCACCGACATCCTCGCCGGCTGCCAAGCCTCCACCGGCATGCCGCCGCAGCCCTACTGGATCGAGACCGAGTTCGGTGGTTTCGTAAGTAGCAGCATTACATCACTTCCAGTTGGGCCGTATGCGGCCGGGATATCTCTCTTACATTACATACATATTGGATTTGGCCCAGCTTGTATTTGCTTCCTGGAAATAGGCCTAGATTTCGGCTGAAAATGGATGGGTCGAGACGCCCAGTTACAAATCGTTTTCTTGTTTGCTCTAGGACCTTGGGAATGTTTTGAGGAGATCTGCCAGCAACATCCTCTTCTTCAACGGGCTCCGGGATCCGTGGAGCAGCGGCGGGTAATTGCTCGAATTCAAATAAGATTATTACCACTTTGCAAGTTCGAATCAAATTTTGGAGCAAATTTCAAGAGATGTCTCGAGCTTTTAAACTCCATAGACGGCTAGCAGACTTACACATAACTGTGTCTTTGGGCATGTTTCTCCAGTGTACTGAAGAGCATTTCCAAAAGCATCATTGCGCTGGTTGAGCCAAAAGGTCAGTTATTACAAGGGAAAATTCATAGATACCCCCATAAGTCACCTACTTTTTTATTTTGCCCATCATATCTCATTTTCGTTTACTTTGCCCCTATAAGTTAAGTTGGCTTGTAAATACCACGTAGGTCGTATGTTTTCACTATTTTCATGTGGTTTTAATTATCTTTGGCACCTGCTTTGGTTATTTTAGTACTTATTTAAGTGATTTCAATATTTGTTTCAATGATTTTAGTTATTTCGTTATTTGTAATAAACGATTTCAGCATTGAAATATTAGCAATGAAATGGTGTATTATAACTACCAAAATCACCCATATAATTGAAATAAGTAGTAGCATCATTGAAATAAGTATTGACATCACTGAAACATGTACCAAAGATAATGAAATCACAAGAAATAGGGCTAACATACGGCCTGGAGAGTATTTGCATGCCAACGTAACTTATGGGGCTAAAGTAAATGATAATTCACTACTACACAAAGGGTTATTACAGACGGTTCGAAACTGTCATCACAGACGGTTCAAAAACCATCTGAGTTTATATGTCTGTGATGATATGAGGTCATCACAGACGGTTTTGAATCATTTGTGAAAAAGCTATCACAGACGGTTCTAAACAAGAACTGTTTGTGAAAACGTCATCACAGACGGTTCTGAACAAGAACCGTCCGTGATAATTGATTATCACGGACAGTTCTTTTTCAGAACCGTCTGTGATAACGGTTTCACAGACGATTCTTGTTTAGAACTATCTGTGATAGCCTTTTCCGTTGAAAAAAAAAACTGAAAACGGCTGCTAAAACTTCAGAGGCTGTTTTGAGGACCTAAATGACCTTTTTTGGGGTTTTTACTTTGTCTGGAGTCTCCTGAGCCTCGCAAATGAATCTGATATGGATTTTTTGATTGAACTTTTCGTTAGCTTTCCAACAAGCCAAAGAATGTTGCAATCCGAGTTCGTATGCAAAAGTTATGGCGGTTTTACCGGACAGTGCGCGATCTACCATCTATATTTTTGCCCAAACCAAATAACTCAGCCTGAACTACAGATGCACAGAGAGCCTCAAACAATAAACCACAGCATCACCCACATCACAGTAGCATCAACTCAATCCATTCACAGAGCACTAACACTAGCTCTCAGTAATCCACATCACAGAGCAAAGGGGGGGGGGTAGAGAGAGTGAGGTCGTGGGAGGCCAGGGCAACAAAGTGGAGGAGGCCAAGGGCAACGAGGTCGTGGGAGGTCAGAGACAACGAGGCCGGGGCGAGGTGGAGGAGGCCGGGGGCGACAGTTCGGAGGAGGCCGGTGACGAAGGCCGGGGTGAGTTGGAGGAGGCCACGGGCGACAAGCTCGGGGGAGGCCAGGGCGCAAGGTGTGAGGAGGAGAGACGGTAGAGGAGGAGATGGAGGTATGAGGTGTGAGGAGGAGAGATGGCAGAGGCGCAAGGTTAATATAAAGCGAGTTTCGGCAGCCCGCCCATTATGTCCAAATTTTCGTTTCCCGCCCAACAATCAGATACGTAACTATCACAGATGGTTTGTAACTAGAACCGTCTGTGTTAATTCACAAACGGTTGTTATCAAGAACCGTCTGTGATAACGATGATTATCATAGACGGTTCTTTAATAGAACCGTCTATGAATGATCACAGACGGTTCTATTAAATAACCATCTGTGATAGGTGTGTATCATAGACGGTTCGTAATAAGAACCGTTTGTGATATGCTGTGCTTGATCCCGACAGACCCAACACAGATGATTCCTTTTGAACCGTCTATGATGAGGCATCTGCTATTGCATATTTTGTAGTAGTGATTAGATCTGAAGGACAAATTGAAAAGGTAGGTGGCTTATGGGGGTGTTTACAGATTTTTTTCCCTTTGTTACAATCCATTCACGTTTTTTTCCAAAAAAAATATCTGAACCTCTAAAAACAACATTTTATTGCTTATTTTTCAATTTTCATGCTATTTGTTTTCATTGTTTTGTTTTTAAAACTTTTTCGCGGGAAATGTTTTTTCAGGTGGACACCACGTAGATCTGAGATTCTCCACCAAGGAAGATCCAGAATGGCTTAAACAAGTGCGCATAAAGGAGGTGAGAATCATAGCGCATTGGCTCAAACAATACTACAATGATGAGGCCACAGCTTGAATTCCTATATGGATTATATGCATGCCATATGTAGGAGGAGGATTCATTCTATGATTTCTGTCTATTTTTTCTTGCCATTCTATTATCCATAGATTACGACCAGAAAAGCAGAAAGTAATAACATACTTAGACACTCCATGCATGTATGTCCTCTTTTATGTTGAGTTGTTGACCCAAAAGGAGGGAATTGGATATATATACCCACCGCACGCAAACCAGTCCAAGTGTGACGCACTTGCGTGCAATCCCCATACGGCTGGCCCACCAACTACAGTCAACGGGCCAAAAATGCCCGCAGCCATGTGCGACTCGATTTGACAGTAATTAATACGAGACGTGACAGCAATTCATGAATCATTTTGACTTCCTATTTTGTGGCATGCGACTTTTTTCGAGCTCATATGTTGATAGTAAAATATAACAGGTAAGACATTAAAGTTGTATTGTGTTTTACTGCCAAATCACATACGTTTATTTTTTTTATCGGGCCACGCTTCCACTATCTCCCCTGAGGCACGATGCTCCATCTGGCGGTAACTTGCAGAGCATACCACCGTCATCCTGTCGAGCATGTTTTCAAGCATCATCATCATGTCACAATGGACTACGTGTGTAGTTAGTGGCAAGGACACTCGGTACCCCCCTCCCCCACCGGAGATGCGCCGACGTCACGGTTGACATTAATAAAATGCACCACATGTGATTAATAAAATTAATGCTTAGCAAGTTTTCTCACACGAAGTAAACCATAAGCACACAAATTTATGTTACAAATACAGTAATTCCAAACAAAATGGAGGTTAGTATTTTCACACACATCTTGCGGAAAAGGAGCTCTCACATACCATCTTAGAGTAATGTTCAATGGGTAGCACAACGATGTTAGTTTGACAGTAAAAGAGCATATATGAAATGGTGAAATAGACGTACACAACAGTAAATGTGTTTTTTATTTATCCCTTTATATTTTTAGACAGTAAAACAAAGCAAACATTACAGTAATTGTATATATACATAACAACAAGAAGTGAATATGAAACTTCTGAAATATATTTTGAGGGGTTCGGCCAAATAGCATGGTCGGTTGCATTTTTTTTACATTGCATGATAATAAGAAAAGAAGGGGAAAAGGGGGAGCGGCATTGATGCAATGAAGAGACGCATCGACGATGAAGAAACTCATCGGGCGACGAAGAAACTCACTGGGGAGCTGTAGCGATATTATCACAGACAGTTATAATTAAAAACTGTCTGTGAAGTCTACAATTATCACAGACGGTTCGTGTTCAGAACCATCTATGATACTTCATAGACGGTTTTCAATATGAACCGTCTATGATATTACCTCTTCATAGATGGTTTTTAGCGCATCCTGTAACACAGACGGTCTCTAAACCAAAACTATCTGTAATTGCATGTAATACAAACGATTTTGGTCAACCGTCTGTGATGAGGCATCCAATATTAACCTTTTTATAGTAGTGGTTAATGTAACCTGATAGCATTGAAACCATACCCCTTCATGTGTTCTTGATGGGGCTGCAGCTCGCCTACACATTATCTACACTAGTCATCAACCCGCATCCGCACAGACATGAAACTTTTTTAATATTATTTTTAGGGCTAACAATTTTTGTAGCTTTTAGCTCCTAACTAATACGAATTTGCCATATATTTTTTAGTTCGAAATTATCGCTCAAAATTATAAAAGTTTTAAATTTATATAATTTATTTATTTTATATATTTAAGTGACAATTCTATATATTTTTGGTATAACATGTGCCTAATTTTTATTTCAAATTCATTTATATTTAGGTACTAAATTTTGTTGGTGTTTTTATTCTGAATTTATACATGTGTGTCAACATCACATTTTTACACATTAATTTGCTTCAATTTAAACATGTTCTTCAAATATGACATGCAAGCTTTAAATTTGTATATGTGTAAACTCTTATCAAGCCATTAAAATTATATATATAAGATACATCGAATCCCTAGTTTAGATTCTTTAATAATAAAGGGCAATATTTATTATTTTTCATATTTTTCCTAGATAGAAAAATGATCATGTTGATTCATGTACATCTCATATAAATTACTAAAAGGAGATCTAATCAATCAACTTGTGCGTAAGATGCATTTTTTTGTTTCTTTTGTTGCACCGACAGAGAAGAGGCTGCCACTATTGTAATAGTTGTACAATGTAGTGTGTGTGTCTATATATATATATACTCTACTGTATGTACGTATTTAGAGTATGCACTGGTGTACCTTTCGTATTTCTATATCTAATTTGTCTTCTTTCCGTGAAGTAATAATGGAGTTCAAGAAGGCCTTAACAGGATGAGACCTAGTTGCAGCCAGACATGGATGTTACTATCTTAATGGTCATGTGCATATATCCAAACTCAAATCAAACTCTCTTTTCCTTCTTTTGTAGATAATCCAGCGTGTGCATTATATCATAGCAAACCAATCGATGGTTTGAGATGCTTTCTTTTTTAGAATAACATGAGAATTTCAAAGAGATCTAATCAATCAACTTGTGCGTAAGATGCATTTTTTTTGTTTCTTTTGTTTCACCGACCGGGAAGAGACTGCCACTATTGTAATAGTTGTACAATGTAGTATATATATATACTTTGCCTTATGTATTTAGAGTATGCACTAGTGTACTTTTCGTACTTCTATATTTCCTTTGTCTTCTTTCCGTAAAGTAATAATGGAGTTCAAGAAGACCTTAACAGGATGAGAGACCTAGTTGCAGTCGAACATGGATGTTACTATCTTAATGGCCATGTGCACCTATTAATTTGAAGTGTGTTTGCTATCAAAGCACAAATAGATTGATAATTGTTATTTTTATTATTGTTACTGTTGTATTGTCAATCTAGTGGGGGTATGATAAGTTTTGTCTTACTTGCTCTTAAGGGTCACTTGTGTTTGCGAAAACCTTCGCAAGGACTTATTTATACAACGAGGTGTAACTATGGTTCAGGCGACTAACAGTCTGCCATGGTGTGTATCCTCGGGTGGTTTACTAGTTGGCACATGATATTGTAATGGCCTCGTTATGATATCTCAATCACACTCCTACGGAAGAGTGCATTGGCCGACATTGAGAGATATTTATATCATGTGGGTAAAGCAGCACAAACTCTGCAGAGTCATAAATCTATTCGAATAGCCGTGTCCCCGGTCATGGACAATGCTTGTGGGAAACCATGCATAGTTAGATGTTGGGAATAGGCAGGGCATGGTTGAAAAAGAATTGTCGTCACGAACGGGAAGTTCATGTATTGATGTTAGATTACCCGGGTGGGATAGCCCCTTTGGGTATGATTTCTTGATGGTTAAATCTTGGAAATATGGATCATGAATTGGAGAATCTACTACTAAATTATATTTCAAAATGTTTGTCAAATGGTGATTTTAATCTATACTAGTTATCTTGTCAAATAACCTTGCATTATGATGAAAATGAACCAATTTTAGCCATCCTTTGACACCAAGTGCATTTACTTAAATTTGTTATTCGTAAGTCTTGCGAGTACGTTTTTGTACTCAGTTGGCTTGTCTATGTTGAAGGTAAGAATATCATAGTAACGCAATGTGAGCCCCCGAGATCGGACCTGTTTCAAGCTAAGCGATTACGCCAAAAGCGCAACACTTAACGAGAGCCAAAAATGATTCCGAGTGCCCGGATATGTGTCTCATGTTAGCTCCCAAGGATCAGTGGCTAACATGCACATATCCTAACACAACATTGCATTAGCATTCATACACAATATACAAGAATAATAGAATCGTATTTACAACATCATTAAATAGAAACTTAAGGTATAAGTTTGCAAAAGAGGGCCGGTCGGCCAAATCTAAACAACACAAATAAATCATAGCGGAAGATAAACTTAGAAATAAAAGAGAAAGAGCCGAGTTGGCATAACCAAACTCATAAGCAACCAACTGGGGTTAAAGTCGTAGCATCTGAAGTACTTAACCCAATTTAAATGACTTCTCACCTGCAACATGGACAATGCAACTGAGTACAAAAATGTACTCGTAAGACTTACAAATAGCAACATATAATAAATGCATTGAAGTGTCAAAGGAAGGCTTACATGGTTCATTTTCAGCATAAAGCAAGATTTTCATTGAGATAAACGATATAGATTCAAATTGCCATTTGTAAAACATTTACAAAACTTATATAATCAGTAGGTAATCCCAAATTCATGATCAACAACAGTAGATACTCCAAATATAATCAACACCCGAACTTCTAGTTCGTGACACAATTCATTCCTTAACAAATCTACACGCGAACATCCAGTTCGTGATAACATTTCAGATCTAAACAAACTAACACAATGACATAACATTTCCAACCATAACCCAAACCCAGTTTCCCATAAGCTAACTGTGCATGCTTTCCCACAAATGATGTCCATAACCAGGGACACAGCTATTCGAATAGATTTAGTTCTCTACAGAGTTGTACAATTTTACCCACACGATATGCATACCTCTCAATGTCGGCTAATGCACTCTTCGTTTGGAGTGTGACTGAGATAGCATAATGAGGCCATTACAATGTCATGTCCTAACTATCAACCCACCCGAGGATCAGAATCCCATAGCAGACTGAAGTCGCCTAGCACCACAGCTGAACCTTGTTGTGTAAGTAAGTCCCTTGTGTAGCAATCCGGCATATGCAAAAGACCCTTAAGGGCAACTAAGGTGAAACTTAACATGCCCCCACTAGATTGACAACGCAACAATTAAACAGTAACAATAAAAGTTGTCAACCCAATTGTGTTTTGATAGCTAACACACAACAAATTATTTAGCTAAACCATCGCCCATAAACCCGGTGTGTGGTTGTACGTAAGACTTGGTTCATCACACCACAGACCGGTCCTCAAATACCCAGACGGGGCTACACGAATCTGGGACCACCTCCCTTCATCACCCTATCACCCATCCAAGTCCAACACACAACAACAACAACAACAACCCACCCAACAAGCCACAAGATTTAGATGTGAAGATCTGGATATATTCCTCAAATTCAACATAATTCAATCCATATAATCCTCAAATTTTATCAAGATTCGATTCAATCCATTGGCCGATGGACTAGCTCCATCAACCGCTTTCAGCTACAACTACTTGCTCGGCTAAGCATCGTTCTACAAATTAGCAAACATTCCCATATAACATACATCCTTAATCATTCAAGGTCAAAGGGTAATCAACATTCAAAGAAAGGCCAATGCAGCAAGAGGATATAACTAATTCTACCCAATTAACATACAAGTATTTGAAATTAAGTAATGCATAAAATACTTGAAAATCAACATAGATAGTTTTCAAAATTAATAGGAGCAACATGCATCAAAGGATGAAACTGCTTGCCTTTGCTGTGGATGGTCTATGTGCTGCTACAAATCACTCTCGATCACAGTCGTACCTTCATCAACTGTCAAATGAACAAAAAACATCGAAGAAGAGCAATAACACCAAAAACATCCCAAAAATCAAAATCATCCAAAATGCATGAAATTTATACAGTACGTAGGCTATGATTTTATATGAATTTAGGTGAAATAATTATTCCATTTGGAGTTAGTATGTGAAAGTTATAGTAGTTTGAAAATCATTTTTCCAAAAAATGCTAAAAAATGGGCTTGGTTACTGTTCATCCGAAATTAATCATTTGTTGAAAATTTGTAGAATAGTGGTGGGAAAAAGGATTACAGAGATAAATATAGAATAAAAATATAAGACCAAAATAACTTGGTTTAACTCATTTGGAGTTCATAAGAATTTTCTACGAATTTTCAAAGATAAAAAAGTTTTCAGCGTAAAAATAATTCTTTTTTGAAATTTCTACCACATTAAAATATTTTTTAAACTCAGGCTAACCTAGCCTCTATCAATACCAAAGTAGCCCATCCAACTACACAATGCTCGGATTCACGATCTTCCAACTTTACAACCTATCCGATAATTATTCGAAATCCACCGACTTACGGGCATAAGACCAAGTCTAAATCCATCAATCGTTCTTTGGTAGACTAATTAAGCTAATACTAACTACTAGCTCTACTAGTCTAACCTCGGCAAATCATAATTGCATATACTCAAAATTTCCACCGACCGAGGTTTAAAAGATTAACCAACACCTAGTGAGCTGTAATACCCCGAATATCAAATAGAGAGAATATTATTCGGGAGAGGGAATTTATTCAATTTCGAATTTCTCCTAACAAAGAAAGTATCCAACAGTGGTTATGTAATATCCTGTTTAACATTAGAGAATTAATTGAAATGAGAAAGATATTTAACAGGAATTAAAAAGAGAAATCAGATTTTTAGAGGAGAAATAATCTTGGGCCTTCGGCCCACGTTGTTTGGCCCAAGTGGGAAGTTGGTTTAAGAAGGGGCAACCAAACCCTAGGCACTTTACTGTAGCGGTACTGTAGCACCACCGCCACTGTAGCGTGGCCCTACTGTAGCACGCCCCTCCCCTCCGGTGCTTCTCCATTGTTGACGGCCATAAGGAAGAGGAAGGAGAGGGAAGAAGAGAGGAGAGGAAGAAGAAGAAGGTGGGGGTGATCTTTGCGAAGGTTTCAGCGGTATCTCGCGTCGTTCTTGTGGGTAAATTCGTGATCCCAATTAGTTTTGATAGATAATTCGTATGCGATTCGTATTCATTAGATGTTCTGAGATTTCTATAGTAGATCGGTTGAATCTGTCTTCCTGTTGACGTGCGGTTTTAGGTTAGATCCGAGCAGATTCAGGGATTAGTGTTTCCTGGAGATAGATGGGAATTTTCATTATCTTTCCAGAAAGTTATAATTCATAATTTTTGGATAAACGGTTAATTAATTATGAATTTTGCAAGACAGAGTGCTAAATCAGTCTCAGGACTTGTGCAGCGAACATAGATCTGTAAATTTGATATGGGAGACGGCCAAATTGGATTAGTTGGTCTCCTTGAGAGTTGTAGGTATTTTCATTATGATTCCAGAAAGGTAAATTTCATAAATGTTGGATTTCTAGATCAAAAGTTATGAATTTTAGAAGCTCAGGCTATAATCTGCCTCTCTGTTGTGGACAGAAGAGTTTTACTTGACTATTTACAACATTTGTTGCACAATAGAAATATTTGAGATAATTTTATTGAGATAGTTGGTTTCCTGTAGTTTCCAGAGAGTATTAGAACAATGTGTTTGGTTGAGCCAAACAAACGTTATGAAATTCACAAGTTAGTAGTACCGGAGATGGCAGATCGGTCTTCAGGATTAAAAACAAAGACTTAGATGAACTAGTTTGATCTTTTGGTCACCTGAGAAGTTGTAGCTAGGCTTGTGTAGGTTCTAGGAAAATTGGATTCATGGATTTTGGAGTTTTGACTAAAAAGTTAAGAATTTTTCCTTAACAGCTGTTCGTTTGGACAGATTTGAGAATTTCAGAGAGTTTTGATTAATTGTTGGGATTGCTTATTTGAATCTGGTATTTTATTAAAAGGAAAAGCTATTTAAATCTCCAAATGGAATTGGGCAATTCCTTGCCCATCCTGTTCATTAGGACGCCTTGCTTAGCCGTTTTGTTCTCTCATCTGTTTCATTGCATTGCTGTATACTTTTGGTTGGTGTACTTAGTATATTGTTTTATGGCTGCCGACATGTGGGGTGGTGGTGAACCCTATCTATTGGAGGGTTAGAGCTTTCAAGTATTTATTTAAATGTTTTGGGTGTAGTAGTTAATTCCAAATTGTTATGTCTTCCTTGTGTAATTGTTATCGTTGACTTGCAACTATGTGATAAAAAGCTATTGTACTATGTGTCTTTGTGAATCACGGTTGAGGCAAGTACAATTGATTTGTCTTGTTTGTTGTTTGTTCCACTTGATTGATGAATATGAAATGGGTAATTTCGTGTAACTTAATCTATTGAATTCCTTGTTGGACAATCTTTCAGGGATTTGACACTAGGGGTAGATTTTCATAAAAGCTGTGTGGGAAGGAGCTATGTGAATAAATCATTTAGCTATGTGAATAACCCGTTAGGCTGTGTGTGTCTTTGTGAAATAACTTGTTAAAATGATTATTGTCTATTTGTTTTACTGTCTTTAATCTATTAAATTGTATTCAATTGCAAAAGGACATTTGTCTTGTTTGTTGTTTGTTCCACTTGATTGATGAATATGAAATGGGTAATTTCGGTATTCCTTGTTTCCCTTCATAGTTAATATACCATGATTCTTCAATAATAAGACTACGTTCCTTACATTCATTCGTTCCTTCGCTCCTGTTCACCCACGGAGTGGGTAGTGAAGTCCCATTATTCCAATATGGGCAAGTACATTGTGTGATGTCTCTGCTGTCGATTGTTCATAATGTTTTAAGTTCATGCCATGACTGAGTACTATGGTATGTGAGTAGGTTTCGTTGACTTCTACTTCGTTTCATGTATGTGAATCATGCTTCTTGAGTTTTCTTCTTACAAATTCATATATATTCATTCATTCATTCATGGTTCATGTTTCACCCACAGAGTGGGATGTAAAGACCCATCAATTCCAAAGATGGGCACGTAAGACCCACCATTCCAATGTGGGCGTTTGGGACACCCGTATGAAACGTTCTTCATACGGGACTTGGATCCCCGCATTTTGTTAAATGCGGGCTTAGGTGAACACCGACGGGTGTGTCACCAGCTATACTGGTATATGCATGTGTGTAGTCCCTTCATTTCATTCAATTTATTCAAATATTCGTTCTGTGATTTATTCATATTCTTCAATGATGTTGTCATGATCATGTTTGTTGTACGTCCCATTTATTTTCTATACTTGTTGAGTCTCGGACTCATTCTTGTGTTGTTTGTTTTTTTTAGGTGATCATTGATGTTGGCTCTATTGGGAGGGAGTAGACACGCACTACTCATTCACTTCACCTTAATCAAGTCCAAGATTACGATTTAGTTCTATTTTTCATTTGTTAATGATGAACTGTAATAATTAAATTTAGATGGAGTTGATAACCCTCTCTATGTTATGGTTGATTAAGTATTGCTTGTGATCTTCGATCACCCCTCGTTATACTTGCTTGAATTCAGAATATTTTCATGCCACGGTTCTATTAAATAGTGATCTCTTCATGTCATTGGATGATATTATTCAAATTCTTCTGCATTATGGTTGTGTGTTAGATGATTTAGGTGACATCTTGGCTTCCGAATAGCCAGGGTGTTACATGAGCTTTATAATTTAATAACACATCCAACATCTAACGGCTCACTAATCAATTAACTCATATCCATACCACTGAACTTAGTCGTGAACGACCTCTATCAATCCAATCATATAAGTGCCTCTACGATCAACTAATAATCCTTTATCTACTAATCCAATTAAGGGTACAAATCTATCAACTCGGCACATAGGACTTAACTACTAATTTCATGACAATCCAAATATTTATCCGCAATCAAATTATCCATTCTACCATCACCCAAATCTAGCATAATGACTCACATAGCTATTACTTAAGATATCTCATCAATTTACTCATGATTAAATAAATCACCCAATTCAACATCCATATCTCCATCGTGAGGGAAAACCTCCAATTAATTTATCATCTAAGATCACCACAATTTTGCATGCGACTCCAAAATAATATCATCCAATCAATTGATCCAATGTATATTTAATTTAACATCCACCGACCAATAATACACCTAAACCGCTACAATGATCT
Organism: Phyllostachys edulis; assembly: GCA_036346405.1. Classification (NCBI taxonomy): domain Eukaryota; kingdom Viridiplantae; phylum Streptophyta; class Magnoliopsida; order Poales; family Poaceae; genus Phyllostachys; species Phyllostachys edulis. The sequence goes on along the minus strand of CM070551.1, from coordinate 78,243,041 downwards.
AATCAATCGCATCCCTCAATAAATCAATACATAAACACGCCTACGCACAAATACGACCTAACTTGAGAATTATACAGGTATTAAGCTATCAAATCATTTTTACAAATAAATAAGCATAAATAGATGCCATGCTTACGACTAATATGCAACATGCACAAGCAAATATCGTAAACATGATTTGACACTAAAGATTTTTACCGCGGCACTAGGCGTGCAACATATCAATGGACGTCTTCTTGGGTCTGTGTCCACCGTAGTCGTCGCCGTTTCCGCATTCACTCGGCCTCTCGTCCATATCCGTCGTAGTCGTCGTCGAACTCATCCGCGTCCACGTACAGCTCCTCGCCCATGTCTGTCATCTTGGTACCACCGTACCGCAGCGAGCCTCTGCTGTCCGCATCCGTGTGCACAGCACCCTAGCGAGCCAAGCCACATGCATGTATGCCCGCTGAGTGCATGCGCGCATGCGCCGCCACATGCACGGCTCCGCGCCACGCCGCGTGTATGCACGGCTGGACTCGGCCTAGCTCCACCGCGCCGCCTCACCGCTCGCATGCACCGCCATTGCCCATGCCGCACCAGGCTCGGCCATCCTCCGCCATCGCCGTCACTGTTCGGCCACCACCGGCGAGCCGCTGCCACCGTTGGCACTGCATGCATGCAGTGCCTCAGGCTTGGGCTCTGCCTCGACGTGCTCATGACGCCACTGGACAGCGTCGAGCCGCTATCCTCACGCCTCTACAGCGACTCATCTTCGTGTCGCTGGCCGCGCCACCGCATCGGGTCCTCACCATCGTGCCTGCTACCACTGCCTCCATTGCGCCACTATCGCACTGCTGGACAGCACCGCCACCTCGCCTCCGTCTTCGTCGCTCCGCCGGCTGGGCCGCCGCTGCAGCACTGCTTGCTGCCGGGCCAGGCCACCGCCGTGCTCTAGGCCGTGTGCACCAGTGCGCCACCAAGCCACTGCACGCACCTGCTCTAGGCTGCCGCAGCTGCTAGCTTCCACTGTGCCACCTTGCTCCCTGCCTGGACTGCTCACTGCTACTCCTAGCTGCTGCATGCGCCACCTTGCCATTGTCTTCGGCTCCTCCTGTGCCGCATGCATGCATGCTTGCTTGTGTGAACTGCAACATGCTAGCATGGCGCCACCAGTGCTTGTCGCTGCCAGGTGCTGGCCGCCGTACCATGCGCCTGGCTTGGAGCCGTTCCTGGCTCCTACTCATGTTCTTCTTTAGATCTCCCCAAGATCTCTGTCTTTTCTCCCTCCAGGCTACTTGCATGCTGCCGTGCGCCCTCTGCTACTTGCCGACTGCTGCTGGCTGCATGTTGCACGCTGCTGCTACTGCTTTCCCTCCCCAAAACAGCCACGCTCTTCTTTCTATTGTCTCCAAAACTCCCAAAAGCACTTGCATGCGAAATCTAATCACTAAACTGGGTTGCTAAAGTGATGATGAACTCAACAGTGTGACATTTATTGGTTGATTTGTGGTCTTTGATAGAGATTGGAAGGAGAGAAGTAGACGGATGAACAAGTGTTGGAGCTCATGAGTAGAATGAGCTGCTCTGTTGGGGAAGAAGGAGCAAGTGGGGATGGAAATGAGTGGCTGTGAGCAGTGGTGGGGATGCTGAGAAAACAAATGGGCAGAGGTGGGTTGGTTCGGCTGGCAAGGTGGATGGCAGGGGGTTCGGCTAGGGCAAATGAAATGGGGAGGTGCGGTTCGGCTTGGGGCAGGAGATGGGAAATGACAGTGTGGGGGAGCTGACTGTGTAGTGCTCCATTGGAAAATAATATGGCAGTGGATAGCTTGGTTCAGTTGGGAGAAAGAATTGGGCAGTGGGAAGGGTGTCTCTAGGCTGGGCATGCATGTGATTGTTTTGTTGGGAGATAGGGAGTGAAACAATGAAATGGTAGGAAGAGGAATCATGGGTTCGGTTGGGCCAAAAAGCAAATGGCTGTGACAAATCTTAGTAGTGGAGGTGAATAAAGAAAACAAGGAAAGGTGGCAGTGTGGAGATGAAGTTCTTGTGTTGAGAAAGAAAGAACAGTGGTAAGGGGGATGGGTTAGGGAGGCTTTGACTGGTGGAGAGACGACAGCAAAATATTAGACCTAGAGATGTTTTCGTTCTGCGGTTGGTCGAGCCAGAAATTAGAACGGAGATACTAATGCATGCTTGATGCCAAGATTTTTGAAAAGCATGCAAAACACAAGAAATAAAAATAATTTAATTTTTAAAAGTGGTCTTTCAACAATTTGATTTAATAATCTGCAACCTTTTAATTAATTCAATTTGATTTTTAAAGCAACATTTTGATTAAACACTGGAAAAGTTTTAAGACATAGTCAAAAATTTAATATATCGCCAAATTAAATATTAACATCCCGATTATGAAAATTGGGGTGTTACACGCAACAAGTTGAAGCGATAACGTTAGTACATTGGCTTTAATCCCAGTCGGTTGCCCTTGGGGTTGTGGCGCACCATTGGGAAGGTTATTTTATTATACTTGACCTTCTGTTCTTGTTTATTTATTGTTTCAGCTGCTAATTTTTATTTGTAATATTCTAATCGTGTATGCACGTGATATAATGTTGTTTGGATATGTGCATGTTAGTAGCTGATCCTGGGACCTAACATGAGACACATATCCGGGTACTCAAAATCATTCTTGTTTCTTGTTAAGGGTTACGTCTCTGGTAGAATCACTTAACTTGAAACAGGTTTAATTTCGGGGTCACCACAACATTGGTATCAGAGCATGCTGACTGTAGGTTAAAGCCATAGCAATTGATGTTGTTAGGAATTGTGTTTGTAAAGAATATTTTCAAAGCTAGCAAAATTTTGATAAAAATATAAGTGATATAATTCCTTTCGTTCTTACCCATCCTAGCATCTAATTCTTACCTCCTTGCTCATTTGATTTGGGCAAAAACATTTTCTCCATTGCTCATCTCTCTTCTCTAACAATAGACACGTTAAGTAGTCTTTGGTGAGAGCAATGGCGAAAGGACGAGAAGACGTGGTCTTGATGCAATGTTAGGACTAAGTAGGGATCATTCTTAGATTATATACACCCCAATTATTATCCTTAGCTTGTAGACGCTGGATTTTGCAGTTTGAGTACTTGCTCTTTTCTTTTCCAAGTAGTTGTGCAATACCTACGGGTAAATGTATAGCAATTATGTCGGAAAACTAGATGTGGTTCGTTTGCATCTTGTGCTGATCACCTAGACTAAAGCACCTTACTTTGTGTAGCATAAATGTGCATTTGTGCTGCATTCATGCTAGGTTAAGTCCCCCCATGTCATTTACTTACCTTATGCTTTTCCCTCATATCTTTTGTCGGTTGCTAACAATTCGTATGGCAATAGGATGTCGGGTCAAAAAACTCGTTTAATATCGGAGATCATGGAGGACTCACGGCCCGTGGGTTCCCAAGTTACCGATGATCAGCCCCCGAATTCTCAACGGTGTAATCCGGAGCACACTGACCCGCAAATTCAGCACGTGGGTCGGCAAGATGAGGTGCCTCCATCACAGCCCTCCGTGGCCAAAGTGCTGGCCCAGATGGAGTGAAGCTGCCATGATTAGACCAAGATCTTACAGCTAATTGCTCAGAACACCGCAAGTGGCCTTGGTGCTCAAATGTTAGCGGGAGAATCTAGTTCCAACAGTTCCTGATTTGCTGATTTTCTGAGCACGAAACCTTTCATGTTCTCTCGTTCTGAGGATCCTCTCGAGGCCGATGATTGGCTTCGAACCATTGAGCGAAAGTTGAACATCACTCAGTGTGCCGACAATGAGAAGGTTCTCTTCGCGTCCAACCAACTTGAAGGAGCAGCTGGTGCATGGTGGGATACTTTTTGCACCATGCAGCCTGCTAGTCACATTCCATCATGGGATGAGTTCCAGTTGGTTTTCCGAGTAGAGCATGTTCCCATGAGCACCATAAGCATCAAGAGGTGTGAATTTCTCGTGCTAAAGCAAGATAAGAAGTTCGTGAGGGAGTATCTCTATGAGTTTAATCATTTCGCTCGTTATGCTCTAGGCGATGTCTCCACTGATGCAAGAAATCATGACCAGTTCTTGAATGGGCTAACGGAAGTGTTGCAGCTAGAGCTTGCTGCACATGACTTTGATGACTTCCACAATTTGGTTGACAAGGCCATTGTGGTGGAAAATAAAATGCAAGCGGTAGTGGAATTGCGAAAGCGCAAGTGGGCCGCACAAAAATTAGCAAGTTGTAGTTCCCAAGAATCGTGTGCTTGGCAGCCCGCCCTTCTTGATGTTCAAGTCCCAGCACCTCCGAGACCTCATATGCAAATATCTCCTCCTCCTCAGTGTGAGATTCAGCAAGTGCAACCTAGAAAGAAGCAAAGAAACCGACACCACTGCAACAAGAAAGTTACTTGTTTCAATTGTGGCAATGTAGGGCATTTTGTGGAATTTTGTCCAAAGAAGCACCCAGCTGATTCCGGTCAAGGCCAAGAGCTTGAAGCATCCTTTGATCAGAGGTCCAATGTCACTCTTCGGACTCTTCGGAACATCTTTCACGGTCATGTGAACCATGTCACCGCCAAAGTGGCAAAGGAAGCACCCGATGTTGTGTTGGGCACCTTCTAGTCAATTCAACTCCCACGACCGTGTTATTTGACTCTAGAGCCTCTCATTCTTTCATGTCAAGAAGCTTTGGTACACTTCACAATATCTCACTCAGCTTGATGCCGGCCCCTATGATGATTCAATTGCTAGGCTCAGAAATGAGAAGCTGGCACGAATGTCGTGAAGTTGAGATTGGGATTGATGGGGTAAAGTTTTCGGCCGATCTAACTGTGATTGATTTAGTGGGCATTGATGTTATTCTTGGAATGGATTGGCTGTCCAAGAACCATGGTCAGATTGATTTTGTCTGTGTGCATATATCAAAACTCAAATCAAACTCTCTTTTCCTTCTTTTGTGCATAATCCAACGTGTGCATTATGTCATAGCAAACCAATCGATGGTTGAGATGCTTTCTTTTTCAGAATAACATGAGAATTTCTAGCCTTTCCGATTAATATGGTAATTTCTAGTCTAATGTTTCTAGGATTTACGTAGGGGCTTCAAGGAGAGCCTCCAATTAGTGTAGACTAAAAGGAGATCTAATCAATCAACCTGTGCGTAAGATGCATTTTTTGTTTCTTTTGTTGCACGACTGGGAAGAGGCTGCCACTATTGTAATAGTTGTACAGTGTAGTATATATACAATGCCATATGTATTTAGATTACCTATCGTATTTCTATATTTCCGTTGTCTTCTTTTAGTAAAGCAATAGTGGAGTTCAAGAAGACTTTAACAAGACGAGACCTAGTTGCAGCCAGACATGGATGTTACTATCTTAATGGCCGTGTGAATATATCCAAACTCAAATCAAACTCTCTTTTCTTTCTTTTGTGCATAATCCAACATGTGCATTATGTCATAGCAAACCAATCGATGGCTGAGATTCTTTCTTTTTTAGAATAACATGAGAATTTGTAGCCTTTTCGATTAATATGGTAATTTCTAGTCTAATTTTTCTAGGATTTACGTAGGGGCATTTGACATATCGGTATTTGAAATTAAAGCAATGCATAGAATACTTCAAAATCAGCATAGATACTTTTTGAAATTAATAGAAATTCAACGTGCATCAAAGGAGAAAACAGCATGCCTTCGCTAGTACCACTCTTATTTACCCTCAGATGGAACTCACAATATGTTGGAATCGTCGAAAACCTAACGAAAAGATGATATTGCAATAAACTCGAAATAAAGCCGAAAATATCAAATCATTCAAAATTGCATGCAATTCACACAGTAAGTGTATTAAGACTTTAGGTAAAATTTAGTGAAATTTTTAGTTCAAATGGAGTTCATATGAATTTTCTACACATTTTACAAAGTTAAAGTTATTCCAAGTTAAAGTATAGAAAGAAATAAAACTAACAAAATTAATTTCACTCAATTTGAAGTTAAATTGAATTAGTTATGAATTTTTCAAGTTCACTCACTCGCAGCTAGCCATATGTAATGACAAGTGGGGCCTGGGTGAGGGTTTGACTCAGTCAATGTTGACCCGGTCACAACTGATGGCTACACCGAAGGCGTATTCAATGGAATACGTCTTCTAATGACAAAAGCGCACTTTCGGTTTTATTTGATAAGGAATACATTTTCGTTAAGGAGAAACGCACTTCAGAACTCTACGCTCTACTTAACCAGTCAAGTGGCCCACAAGTCAATCACTTAAGGGTTCAAACGACTTTAAATTAGGTTGCTAAGTAGGTTTATTATCGTGAGGCCTACACGTCAAACATGTATTAAGAAAAAGATTAAAGCTAACGAGGTGGTTAATTATCACCTCAATCCGCCGGCGGTTCAATGGAACTCTCGTGTGTGACGGCGCAACCGTGCATGGCGAATCGGTGCAGCAGGAGACCTCCATACTCAAGATCAGGACAGATGGGTGCGGAGCAGCCTCAAGAACATCTTGGTAGTGACTTGGAGACCAACGGTCACCGACGGCAGGCTCATGACGAACGGAGGCGGAGCCGAAGATGTGGCTCACGAGGAAACGACACTCTAGAGATCGAGGGGCTTCGGGAAAGTGTGCCTCGGGATCGTCATGTTGCCTACAACGTGGCGCACTGGATGATGTCGCTGATGGGGTTTGGGAATGCCCGAATGGTTGGCGACAGCAGCTCACCGTTGTCGGGGAAGAACGGACCAAACTCCCTCGAGAATGCACCAAAAACGATTTAGCTTCACCAGAAGAATCAACAAGAAAATGCGATTTCAATGGGCAGGATGGCGCAGAGGATTACTCATCGGAGTGCCTGAGAGCATCGCTACCATGGCTACCGACCGTGAGGATGAAGACAATGCGATCGGCAATTCAGAGGACGAGGAAAACCTGGACCTGCCAAAACATGCGCGGCGTAGTGTGTGAAGTCCAGCGACGGGCTCGCGGGAGGCTTCCACATAGCGGCGCTCCTCTCATCGATTTCCACGGCCGAGACAAGAAAATGGATGAAGAGGGTGAGGAAAAGCGGGAGGAGACTAGGGGATAGGCCTAAAGGAAGGACGAGGAAAATGCATGAGGTGGCAATTTGGGAGGCTTTGTGGCAAGCATGCACGGTGCAGCACACTCGGTAGAGTGGGGCTGAGGAAGACAATGCCCTAACCAGTGTGCTCGACTCGCCAGAGAGAAAGGAAGTGGCACATGCGAGCTCGTCGAGTCTGATCAAGTGGCGCTCGGGTCCAGTTGGCTGTGCGGTGAATCGAGTCACACTCGGGTCCGAGTCGGACTACGTGGTGCGATCGGACCAACTAGGCTCAGTCAGTCTGAACAGAACTGGTGTGGTGAGACAGTGTGACCAGACCAGCTAGACTCAGACGGTCCGATCGGAACAGCTAGAGTTAGGATTTGGATTGAATTTTGATCAAAATTCGAAACGTTTGACCAAGCGATTTGAAATAGATAATAAATTCAAAAAATTCTGAAAATTTTTGTGAGTGTTATGAGAATCAAATAGGAGTTAGGAAAAATAGTTTCAATCACTGTTTATACAAAAATTTGTTAGAATTAAATTTTCAAATCCGCATTAGTGAAATGGTTTGAATTTTGGTGAGATCAAAATAACTCCTAAAAATTTGTGACAAATTATATTAATTCATGATAAATAATCTAGTATTTAAATAAATTGTTTCCAACAACTTTTAATCACACATTTTTTCTGGATTCATATTAAAGCTTTGAATTCAAGTTGAAAATTTGAAAAATCGGGACAAACTTTATTACAGCAACCAAAGTTTTACATTAATACATAATTTGCACACATAACTCATGATATGCTGAGCTAATCCAACTTAAAGATTTTAGGGGACATTACAAACCTACCCCCCTTAAAAAGAATCTCGTCCTCTAGATTTCGGTAGTTCGAAAATGGGAACATGACGCTCCTACATAGTTCTTTTATAGGAAAACAACATCTATTGTCTTGATTTTCTTCAAAGATAGAAAAGATAGATCCTAATAGGATAGCATGATGTTGCTATTATATTTTCCTTTCCATTGCTTTATTTAACCTTTCCTTTCTTGATTCGAAGGCACTTTAGACATAAGGAAAAAGGTAGGGATATTCAGTCCTCATTTGGTCCTCCCGTTCCCATGTCGCCTCATCTTCTGTATGGTTGCTCCACTGTACCTTCACAAATTTGATGATGCGATTTATTGTCTTGTGTTTTGTTTCTTCAAGAATACCAATTGGATACTCCAGGTATGAAAGATTAGGTTGGAATTCAAGAGCTCCAAATTCGATGGCTTCAATTGGGACTCGCAGGTACTTCTTCAATTGAGAGACATGGAAAACATTGTGTACATCAGAAAGTGATGGCGGCAATTCCAGCTGATAGGCCACCAATCCTCGCTTTGGTAGAATTTGGAATGGCCCGATGTAGCAAGGTGCCAACTTGCCCTTGACATGAAAACAATGCACTCCTTTCATCGGGGTGACCTTAAGGTAAACATAATCGTTCACCTTGAAACTCAGTTCACGTCGTCGATGGTCGACATAACATTTTTGACGAGACCGAGCTGTTCGAAGTCGCTCTCGGATCAGTCGAACTTGCTCTTCGGCTTCATTTATCAAGTTCGGACCAAACAATTGTCTTTCTCCGAACTCAAACCAGTGGAGAGGTGCCCTACACCTTCTCCCATATAACACTTCAAAAGGTGACATTTGGAGGCTTGGTTGATAGCTATTGTTATAGGAGAATTCTGCGAACGGCAAACATTTCTCCCATTTCTTGCCATAGGATAGCACACATGCTCTTAACATGTCCTCCAAATTTTGATTCACCCTCTTAGTTTGGCCTCCGGTCTGCGGGTGGTATGCAGTGCTAAAGGATAATTGAGTTCCCATAGCTTCATGGAGGCATTTCCAGAAATACGAGGTAAATTGAGTACCTCGATCTGAAACAATTCTCTTCGGCACACCATGGAGACAAATAATTCTGGAGATGTATAACTCTGCCAATTTTGCTCCTGAAAAGGTGGTCTTGAGAGGGATAAAATGAGCAACTTTCGATAATCGGTCGATAATCACCCATATAGAGTCATATCCTTGCTGGGTTTTAGGATGTCTAGTGATGAAATCCATCCTGACTTTATCCCACTTCCACTCGGGAATAGGAAGAGGCTGAAGCATACCCGCTGGCCTTTGATGCTCAGCCTTCACCCGTTGACATATGTCACACTCGGCGATGAAACATGCAATTTCACACTTCATCCAAGTCCACCACAATCTCTACTTCAAGTCTCGATATATTTTTGAGCTTCCTGGATGAATGGAGAAGAGAGAATCATGGGCTTCATGAAGAATTAATCCCTTAAGCTCCGTGTCACTCGACACAATCAATCGTTTCCCGAACCACAGGACACCTTGGTTATCTTCAGAGAAACATTTGGCTTTGTCGGCCTTCATCTTCTCCTTAATTCTTTTCACACCCTTGTCATTCTTCCAGGCCAACTTGATATGATCCTTGAGAGTAGGTTTCACTTCTAATGCAGTGAGAAATCCTTTGTTAACCATCTCCAGGTTGAGCCACTAAAATTTGTTGCAAAGTGTCCTCGTTTCGGTCTTAATCGAAATGCAATTGCATTGCAACTTTCGGCTCAAAGCATCGGCAACAACATTGGCTTTTCCTGGATGATAATGAAGTCCCATATCATCATCCTTGATTAATTCAAGCCATCTCCTTTTCCTTAGATTCAGATCAACTTGAGTGAAAATATATTTCAAGCTCTTGTGATGAGTGTAGACTTCGCAACGATTACCGATGAAGAAATGTCACCATATCTTCAGAGCATGGACTACTGCAGCAAGTTCAAGGTCATGAGTGGGATAGTTCACCTCATGAGATCTCAATTTCCTTGACACATACGCCACAACTCGGCCTTCTTGCATAAGAACACATCCAAGTCCAAAGCGAGATGCATCGTACACTACAAGAAATCTGCTGAACTATGACAAAATTTCTATGACAACTAGGCAAATCATCATTATCTGCCCATATTCTATGACGTTTTTCGGCAGCAGCATCATAAAGAGCATCCCGGGGCTGGGACCCTACTTGTAGTGACGAAAAATGTCAAAATTGTCACTAACTCCCAAACCTCAAATTGTCATAAACCATAGGGGATGTATTTTTCGTTTTGCCTCCAAATTTTTTTATTGCCCCGCCATTTTTTTTGGTTGGGCGGGCTTTTTTCAGACGCGCCAATTTATTTTGGCCGCTATATACTCCTTCGTTCACAGCGTGCCTACCCTTCCCAAATCCGCTCCTCCACCCCGAGCCGCCTCCTCCTCCTCCCCGAGTGCCGCCCGCTCCTTCTCCTCCTCCCCGAGCCGCCGCTGCCTGGCCAGCAGAACAAGCCCCCGCCGCCATCGCCACCGGCCCCGCCACGCTGCTTCCACCAGAGGCTAATCCAAGCAGTAGGGCTTCATAGGCTCAAGCCAACCCTCCACGCCGGTGCCGGTACCCCCACCTCCGCCTCCGGTGGCCATGGCCGAGCTGCCAATTTGCGAGAGGGGGAAGAAAAGGCTTTTTGGCCCTTTGCCGAAGTCGACAACTTGGTCTTGCCGCTGTCTTCTTCCCCGCAGCACCTGCTTCCTCTTCACCCAGAATTGATAGATCTGGGACACTCTTCGTTGTCCCTCTCGGTCTCTCGGCTCTCCCCCTCAAACAGCCTCCTCTTCTCCGAGCTTACTCGGATGGATGGTGGTCGGCGGGATCTAAGATGACGTTACGCCGGTAGATCTCCCCATCTCCTGGTTGCCTTTATTTGTTATGTTTCTGGTACATTAACTTGGATGGTGTAGTAGTTTTGGATTCAGAGAGGCTAAGTCAGTGATTCGGTTGTGTAGGAAATTCTTAGAGCCTCTTGATTTTTCTTGTATATTGTCTTAGATCTGTTATGTTTATGAAAGTTTAGGTATGCCCAGGTACATGTACCCATGATTTCCCCCAGTTATTTGCCAAGGATTTGTTCATACTTGCACTTAGGCCTTAGTTGATTTTCCAATCTGGTAGACATTTTTGTTCAGATCTGCCAATCTCTAGTACACATATTCATGGATGATATGTAATTTGCATCTCAGTTGAAAATGGCCAGGGACGAGCCGACAATAATTGCTGATGAACCTTTTCCATTATTTCATTTGGTGCAAATGATGAACATGGCTAAAATTCTGAGCCAAAATTTTCACAGCTTGACATATTTTATTATTTTTCATGTTATTCTGATGCTCTGAACATTGATATGCCAATTTCTTATTTTGTTGCATTGTTTTCATATTTTGATTTTATAATGTAGAATGAAGTTCCAAATCATTGATTACTTTTACTGTGACGATGTCTTACTTTTTCTCAATTTTATTCGGCAATTCACAGCAAAGTTGGTTCTGGCTGGTGTATCACGTCGGCAAGTTAACTATTCATGATTTCCTTTTCCAACATATGTGGCAAGCCTCTGTAGTCTGTACCCTCATCCTTGTGCAAGGAGTATTGAACTGTGATCTCACTATCTCATGAATTTGATAATTTGGGACTTTATACTGATTTACTGATTACTCTAAATCCTTGCTTTGTAACTACATGGCTTTTCAAAATGTTAGTTTCAGCCATTTTATTTGTTATGGCTGAACCATCTTTGTTGTTTTAATTCAACATATTGCCACAATCATTTTATGATCATTTCTCAATATTGTTATGTGAATGGTTGCTTAGTTTCCTATTGCAATTTCAGGCTGGACTTTTTGTGTATGACATTTTCTGGGTGTTCACTCCAGTTATGGTCAGTGTTGCTAAATCATTTGATGCTCCGATAAAGGTTAATGTTCTCTCAGTGAATTCAATCTTTTTTTACTCCCATGTAATTTGGTTCCAGTTTATTACAAATAGTTCAATTAATCTCGTTCTGCATTTTTTTTTGCATCGCTTCTATTTCCAACCGCAGATGCTGCACGTCCGTTCTCTATGCTTGGCCTTGGTCACATTGTAATACCTGGTTAGTAATAAAATTGTTTGTTAGTTTTGTCTCATCTTCTAGTGATATTTGCAGTGATAACAGATTTTTTTCCTTCTGATTTCTGATTGAATAGTAATGTTAGCTACATTATGAGTGACAGCTTCGTTGTACTAAATGGCCTATAGCAAGCCGCTAGTAAACTGGGATATTTGTTCAAAAACAACTCAATTAAGAGATTTAAATGGTTTGCCATATGAATTGAGTTCCTTACCTCCTTTTGCTGTTGATCTATGGGGACATAGATGAGAAGAAACTAGTCTTAGCACTTTTATTTAAGGTAGCCGGATATCATGTTTCACTATAATTGCAATCAAAAGTATTTCTAAGCTGTCTGACTGCATGCACTCTCTAGCCATTGCCACTACAACCAATATTTTTCTCCATTCCTGACCCCAGGACAGTACATTATATATTAACAGAAAGGAATTATAATTCAACCAATTCCAGTTTCATGCAAAAGTGTAATTCTGAATCTAAAAATCTGGCTCTGTTTGGATGGAATTAGTTAGGACTTACATATTGTAAAATGTGGATATATGTTCATTTTTGGCGATGGTATTACTTGGCTATTGTGGAATCATAGAGACATGTGTCTTGAGTAGCACCAAAATAGGAAGATCTCATTGATTTACAAAGAAATTGTTTTTTTAAGTAGTTTCTGCATCATCCAAGACTGAAAATCATGAAAGCTTACATCTTTCCACAAGCACATTGCCTTTTCTATTAACACATAATGTGTATTTCTACCTTTTGTTCTAGGTATATTTGTTGCACTTGCCCTGCGTTTTGATGTCTCAAGAGGGACTAAGAACCGTTACATCAATAGTGCATTTTTGGGATATACTGTGGGTTTGATGGTGACAATAGTTGTGATGAACTGGTTTCAAGCCGCACAGGTGAGTTCTGTTACTTAGATTTATTTCCATCTTGTTGTCCTTGATTTCTGTCCTCTGAAATATTACACCCTCTTCTTTTCTCATCTTTGTTTGGCACATATGCAGCCTGCTCTATTATACATCGTTCCTGGTGTGATTGGTTTTGTTGCTGCTCACTGTTTGTGGAATGGAGAAGTAAAACCGGTCAGTTTGTTAACCTATGCCATGATGGCGCATATCCTTAGTAAAACTAAAGTAGAAAGATCAGTGTACCAGACTTTTCTACTTGGTCAAGAATATTACTGTAGTATGTACTTCGGTTAAAGGGTAGAAAGAGTGCAGAAGAAATGGTTTATTAGTTGTGTTGAAAAGAAGAAACTCTGGGAGAATCGAATCCAATTCGTGGCTGATTCTCAAAGCCACGGCCGTTAGTTATGTGATGAGTGGGCATGGGTGCTTATCGCTTTTGTTGCATTTCTTCTATGCCATAATTCTCATAGATTTTCACTTATCATGGAGATGGCTATTGTAATGGCTCGGGTATGTCTATTTTCACTTATCACAATTCTATGAATGGTTGAACTTCCTTTATAGTTTTTTGGATAGTCAATTAGCTGCTACAAAATTCCTTGGGTCAGTTTTTTGTTTAGGTGTTATGCAATCATACCTCGGCTGGTGGTGGTGCAGCAGCAACTGCTGCCCTACTCTTGAGGAGAAGAAGGTGAGCTATCATACATCTAGACAACACTTTTATTTGCACAACTAATACTGTGTTCAATAACTTACAAATATTTTTTGGTTGACTATCCTTAGGAGGAGGCTAAGGAAGAGAGTGATGATGACATGGGTTTCAACTTGTTCGATTGAGCAGTCCGAGCCCAGTTAGCAAATTCTCCTAGTCTTTCAAAGACTCATGTTATGTATGTCTTTTAGGTTTTCAGTACAAGAGGTACTCAAGTTGAGGATTTTGATATTTGATGTTATGGGAATTTAGCATGTGTCATGAGAACCACAAACATCTATGGATGGTCTTGTTAGAATGAAACTGTTTCTACATTCTATACCCATGCTTATTTGATTTTGTTGTTGATTGTTCATTGCAATTATGCTTCATAGAACCACAAACCGCTGGCTCGAACCCTAACTGGGCAATCAAAATGGGCTACACCCAAAAAATTTGGGCTAAACTAAAAAATTGGGCCTACAAAATGGAATCACAATGGGCCTTGTAGAAATTATGACGAAAATTTACATGGGCCTAACTCACATTATGACGGTAGACATCGTCACAAACCTACAGCCACGTCAGATCCTGCGTGGCCCGACCAGGCTACCAATGACAATAAGAATCCGACGTGGCAGCGTCATAAAATTCGAGTCTGTGACGATTTCGCTATTTCGTCACTATCAGCGACGCACTATAGGTGACGATTCCATTTTTCGTCATGGGAGCGTCACAGATTCCATACTGTGACAAAAAAATACAAATCTGTGACGAATTCTGATTGTCACCGTTTAGCAGATTTCTTGTAGTGGTAGTAGATATCAATGCTTTTATGAATGTCTGGCAGAACTAGCACTAGTGCAATGGTTAAGCGATCCTTCCACATCTGAAAACTCACTTCACATTCCGCTAACCACTCAAACTTCTTTTCGTTCTTCAACAATTAGGTCATTGGTCTTGCTATTTTCGAGAAATTCTCGATGAAGCGGTGATAATAACCTGCAAGACCCAAAAAACTACGTACGTCGGAAACAGACTTGGGCTGTCCCCAATTAAGCACATATTGTACTTTGCTTGGATCCACAGCAACTCCTCCTTTGGATAACACATGACCCAAAAGGCAACCTCTTTAAACCAAAATTGACATTTGCTGAATTTGGCATAAAGTCGGTGCTCCTAGAGCTTTTCTAACACAAGCCGGAGGTGTTCTTCATGCTCCCTTTTAGATTTTGAGTATATGAGGATGTCATCTATAAATATGATCACAAACTTATCCAAATACTCCATGAACATTGAAATCATGAGGTTCATGAAATAAGCTAGTGCATTCATCAACCCAAAGGACATGACAGTGTACTCATATAAGCCATAACGAGTTGAGAATGTTGACTTGGGAATTTCTTCATATCTAATCCTAATCTGATGGTAGCCCAATCTCAAGTCAATCCTAGAGAATATATGGGCACCAGATAACTGGTCGAACAAATCATCAATCCGTGGAAGCGGATACTTGGTCTTGACGGTGACCTCATTTAACGGACGGTAGTCAACACACATCCACAAACTGTGGTCCTTCTTCACAAAGATAGCCGGGCATCCCCAAGGTGAGGAGCTTGGCCTAAAGAAGCCTTTCTCCTGAAGCTCCGTGAGTTGCTTTTTCAATTCAACCAAGTCATTCGGTAGCATTTGGTAAGGTCATCTTGAAATTGTGGCAGTTCCGGGCTATAACACGATAACAAATTCAACTTCTAGTTCAGGTGGCATGCCCGATAATTCTTCGGGAGATACATCCGGGAATTCACATACCACTGGAACTTTACCCAATTCCGGCATTTCCTTGCCAGTAAGGGCATAGAGATGTGAGTGCTCCAATCTCGGCACCATTTCAACCTACATTCCAAGCGGACTAGTGAGAGTGATAGCCTTGTGGACACAATCAATCTAATCATGGTTCTTGGACAACCAATTCATTCCAAGAATAACATCAATGCCTGCTGAATCAAACAGAATTAGATCAGCCAAAAACTTTACCCCATTAATCCCAATCTCAACTTCACGCCATTCGTGCCTGCTTCTCATTTCTGAGCCTGGCGATTGAATCATCATAGGTGCCGGCATCAAGCTGATTGAGATATTGTGGAGTGTAGCAAAGCTTTTTGACATGAAAGAATGAGAGGCTCCAGAGTCAAACAACATAGTCGCGGGAGTTGAATTAACTAGAAAGGTGCCCAACATAACATCGGGTGCTTCCTTTGACGCCTCAGCGGTGACATGGTTCACATGACCACGACCGATGTTATAAAGAGTGACATTGGACCTCTGATCAAAGGATTCTTCAAGCTCTTGGCCTTGACCGGAATCAGCAGGGTGCTTCTCCGGACAAAATTCCACAAAATGCCCCACATTGCCACAATTGAAACAAGTAACTTTCTTGTTGCGGTGGTGTCGACTTCTTTGCTTCTTTATAGGTTGCACTTGTTGAATCTCACACTGAGGAGGAGGAGATATTTGCATATGAGATCTTGGAGGTGCTGGGACTTGAACTTCAGGAAGGGTAGGCTACCAAGCGCGCGATTCTTGGGAACTACGACTTGCTGATTTTTGTGCGGCTCACTTGTGCTTTCGCAATTCCACAACTGCTTGGATTTTATTTTCCACCACAATGGCCTTGTCAACCATATGGTGGAAGTCGTGGAAGTCATATGTAGCAAGCTCCTGCTGCATCACTTCCGTTAGCCCATTGATGAACTGGTCTTGCTTTCTTGCATGAGAGGAGACATTGTCCGGAGCATAATGAGCCAAATGATTAAACTCATAGAGATGCTCCCTCATGGACTTCTTGACTTGCTTTAGCATGAGAAATTCATGTCTCTTGATGCTTATGATGCTTGTGGGAACATGCTCTGCTCAAAAAGCCAACCAGAACTAATCCCATGATGGAATATGACTAGCAGGCTGCATGGCGCAAAAAGTATCCCACCATGCACCAGCTACTCCTTCAAGTTTGTTGGACGTGAAGAGAACCTTCTCATTGTCGGCACACTGAGTGATGTTCAACTTCCGCTCAATGGTTCGAAGCCAATCATCGGCCTCGGGAGGATCCTTAGAACGAGAGAACACGAAAGGTTCCGTGCTCAGAAAATCAACAAATCGAAACTGTTCACTACTACAAAAAGGCTAATACTAGACGTCTCATCGCAGATGGTTGACCAAAACTATCTGTATTACATGCAATAACAGATGGTTTTGGTTTAGAGACAGTCTGTGTTACTAGCTGCGCTAAAAACCATCTGTCAAGAGGTAATATCATAGACGGTTCATAATGAAAACCGTTTGTGAAGTATCATAGACGGTTCTTAACAATAACCGTCTGTGATAATTCTACATATTATAGATGGTTTTCAACACAGACGGTTCTTAACAATAACCGTTTATGATATTACTACATATCATAGACGGTTTTTTGTTGAAAACTGTCTGTGATAAGTAACTCATCACAAACATTGTGCCATTTTGCTCTCTTACTAATCATCCGGAGCAGCAGTGTAGCTCCTCAACAGAGTCTTCTTCTCCATCTCTGGCGCTACGGTGAGTCCATCGCCACTTCGTGTCCGGTTTGAGTATCGCCTCACCTCACTGAGCCCGCTCGTGTGGTCCATTTCAGCTATTGTCACCCATGCCAAGCTGTCATCATGGGATCTTTGTCACCGCCACCACCATCGATGCCAACTCTTCTCCGGTGAGTCCTCGACCCCACCAAGGTTGATTTCCCAACCTATATGTCCCCTTAAAGCTGTGCATGTGCTTTGTTTATGTGGATATCATGGGGATATGTGCATGATCTTAGGATGATGATACAATTGGCAATGGCTTTTGCGGTTTGTCGAATCAAGTGTTTTCAGCAAAGTTACAGTTCTGTCAGGCTTCTGGTGATTAGATCGGCCATGCCCCGAGTGTTTTTTTGGAATTTGTAGTGGCGGTCAAACCGGCCTTCAGGCGACGGTCAGACCGGTCAGGGGGCGGTTAGACCGGCCCAAGTGGCGGTCTGACTGACTTTTGTGCTGGACATCGGCCATTTTGGAAATTTGGCTTTGGGATAGGTTAAGTGCATGGGCTTCAATGCATATGTGTTGCATGATGTATGTTTTCACTAACGTGGGTCAAGTTGTGAAGAACTTGTTCCCGGAATCGATTTCTTTGTCTATTGTTGTGCAGGACGCTTGGAGGTCAACGACGGTCAACGGCGAGGATGATCGGGACTAAGCTTGGAGAGCTGAGGTCCAGAACGATCAAGGATGCTGGGTGATGTCAATGGACTCAAGCATGGCACAGAATCACAAAGGCCAGGTGAATCTTTGGATGAGTTGTGGGGAAGATTCTCAAAAATCCTTCATGACCTACGTGTTGTGGATCTTGTGTTCACTGAATCTGAAAATGCACGTCAGCTCTTGGGTGCTCTTGATGTGAAGGTCTGGGGGATGAAAATCACTTCCATCAATGACAATACTGTCATGAGTGAGCTTATCATGGATAAGCTCTACTCGAGGTTGAAGACGCATGAGATTTACTTCATCTCGTGTCTCCCTAAGACAAAGTCGATGGCTTTAGTGGCTGATCCATCAAAGGGTAGTTCTTCTGATTCTTTGGATTTTGGCTCATCTGGGTTTTCATTGTCCGCTTTACACTCTTTGAGCGATGAGCAGCTAGAGAAGCTAACTGAGGATGATTTAGCCCTCCTATCCATAAAATTTTTGAGAGTCTACAACAAGGTGAGGAGCAGAAGGAGAGGTGGCCCTGTCACTTGCTTTGAGTGTGGTGAGCCAAACCACATTCGCGCCAGGTGCCCCAAGCTGAAGGGCAAGGAGGAGAAGGACTCCCGGAGGCGTCCTCAAGCTAGGGATGCAAAAGCCAAGAAGCCCAACTATCGCAAGTTCGTCAGCCGGGTCCTTGCTGCTCTTGAGAGTGTTGATATGAGCGATGTGGACTCGGGGACAAAGGACGACGACGATGATTCTCATGGCAAGAAGAAGACCCAGGATTTCACCGGTATGTGCTTCATGGCTAAGGACATGCACGACGTCGACTCCTCCAACGACGACGACCCTTTCAGTGATCCTGATGAGGTATGTCCCTCACTCAATGAAATGAAACGTGCTTTGGTTGTTGCTGAACAAAAACTGAAAAAGCAAGCTAAAATGATTAAGAGACAGGACAGCATGATTGATAACTTGAACCTAGAAGTTGTTAGGCTCAAATCCATTAATCGTGTTGATGTTTGTGATTCTTGCTCTAGCTTGCATAATGAATTGACCAATCTGAAATATGCTTATTCCTCTGTTGTGAATCAAGTTAAAGATGTTGTTGATGAACTAGAATCTCTCAAGTCTAGTCCTGTGTGCATGAATGCTATTGCTCTAGATGTGACTACTGTAGATGCTGTTCCTTTACCTTGCTCAAATTGTGCTTTGCTTGAATTAAAATTGGATAGCGCTACAAAAGAATTGATGAAATTTGATGCTAGTCACAATTGCTCTCATTGTGAGAATAGTAAGATTAAAAAGAAAGAAATGACTGAAATGGTTCTTCACTCTAAATCTGCATCATGTGAAAATTGCCTTAAACTCACAATGGAGAATGAAGCTCTAAACAAGAATCTAGAGGAGAAAGCTAAAATTGAACAATTCATGTCCATGGCTGCATCCAAGAAAGTTGTTGATTCTGCTTCTTGTGATTTTTGTACTAAAGTTGGAACAAATTTAGATAAGATACAAGAGGCATTTAGAGTCAAATTCAAAGAGCAAGTGAGTAGGATTGAGAATGCTTCTTGTGTGTCTTGTGAGGCTTTAAGGGTTGAGGTAGCTCTTGTTAAAGAAAAGCTTGCTAGGATAATCAAGTCAAATAGGTGTATCACCTATAAGGACCTAGCCAAAGAAAATGATTACCTCAAAAAGACCCTTGAGAGATTTTCTAGTGGGAAGAAGAACCTCAACATGATTCTCGACCAATCTAAGGTGAGTGTGAAAAAAAGTGGCCTAGGTTTTAATTCCCTAGAGCATTCCAAGAACCATCCACCTAAGATTGTGAGAGCTGTTGAGAGTGGCATGTTCGGGGTAGAACCCCTTGAGCCATCTAAGGTAGTCTTTAGATCTGTAGGTTTTCCCAAACCCTTCTAGCAAGACAGGTGCTTCTACTTCATCAGGTTAGACCCCTCAAAAGGTCAAGTACCATTGCACCTTCTGCAAGAAGGATGGCCACATCGTTGAGTTCTACTTCCGTAGAGCCAAGATTGAGAGGAAGGAGAGGATGAGTGCCTTGAGGACCATTAGAGGAGTTCCCTTATCTGTGACAGTCTCTAAAGCCAGGTAGCCTGTCTTTCCTGCTAGACATAGGCCTAGGTTTGTAGATGACTTCTTTAACTCTTTTGGGAGATCTAGGCAGCATTTTGGGTTAGGATATCGTAAGGAGAGACCACGGGTAGCATCTAGACAGGGGGAGTACCGATCTTTTGGTAGGTCGATTCGGAGAGGTCTAGGTGTTACTCGTGTGCGTTCTTATTATTATCCCTCTAACCATTTTATTGCTGCTTCTTCTGCTGTTCCTAAGCATCGTGTGGCTCAGTACTGGATTTCCAAGTCTTTTATCACTAACCCCAGTACTGAGGCATAGATGTTCCCTGCTTATGCCCTATAGGTCCGTCGTGTGAGGAAGGAGGATATTTGGCTTGCTGACTCTGGGTGTTGTCGACACATGATTGGAGATTCTAGATGGTTCTCCTCCCTCACACATGCATCCGGCAACAAGTTGATCATGTTTGGGGATGCTTCTACTGGGACCGTGACAACTAAGGGCACAGTGCGCATTAACAACAACTTCATGCTTAAGGACGTCGCTTTGGTAAGTAAGCTGAGGTATAATCTGCTATCTGTTTCTCAGCTTCTTGGTGAAGGTCTGGAGGTGAGGTTTAAGAGTGGTGAGTGTAGAGTTCTAGACTCCTCGGGTGAGCATGTTTTTGGGATCTCCAGGTTTGAGAGGATTTTTTTGTGTTGATTTTAGTGTATCTTCTGCTTCCAGTCCTAGATGTCTTGTGCCTTCTGTCTCTCATGATCTAGTTTTGTGGCATCGTAGGCTTGGACATATAGGCTTTGATCATTTGACCAGGATCAGTAGCAAGGACTTGATTAGAGGTTTGTCTAGACTTAAGCCTGTTAGAGACCTTGTGTGCACTCCCTATAGACATGGTAAGATGGTTTCTGCTTCTCGTGCACCTCTTACTTTAGTGATGACTGATGGACCAGGTCAGCTCTTGCACTTAGACACTGTTGGCCCTTCTAGAGTCTAGTCTGCAGGTGGGAAATGGTATGTGCTTGTGATAGTGGATGATTTCTCCAGGTATTCATGGGTTTATTTTCTGGTTTCTAAGGACAAGGTTTTTGGCTATTTTAGAGAATTGGTCCTTAGACTAGCTGTTGATCTTCCTGGAGCTTTGAGAGCCATTAGGAGTGACATGGGACAGAATTCAAGAACTCTTCCTTTGCCACTTTCTACATTGATAGGGGACTTGAGCACCAGTTCTCTTCACCTAGAGTTCCCCAGCAGAATGGTGTTGTAGAGAGGAAGAACAAGACCCTTGTAGAGATGGCCAGGACCATGCTAGATGAGCATAGCACACCTAGGAGGTTTTGGGCTGATGCGATCTCTACTGCTTGTTATGTGTTCAATAGGGTTTTAGGAAAGACTTCTTTTGACCTTAGATTTGGTCATAGGCCTAAAGTCTCTCATTTCAAGATTTTTGGTTGTAAGTGCTTCATTTTTAAACATGGCAACTTGGATAAATTTGAATCAAGATATTCTGATGGCATTTTTCTTGGTTATCCTGCTCATTCTCGTGGATATCATGTATTTAATTTGGATAGTAACAAAATTGTTGAGACTTGCGAAGTCACTTTTGATGAGGCTAGTCCTAGTACTAGACCCGATGGTGCAGGTACATCCTCCTGTCACTTTCGAGGTGGTTGGAGAGCTTGCTTCTATTTCTCTAGTTTCTGATGAGCGGCCTCTTTCCACCTTCACCGACGATCTGAGTAGCTCTGCTCCTACCTCCACAGTCCATGAGGTAGAGACCACTTCTACACCAGGACCTCCTCTTCACATTCAGCGACAGCATCCATCTGAGCAGATGATTGGGGATCTTCATGAGCGAGTCACTCGCTCCAGGTTTATCTCTCCAAATTCTCATGCACATTCTGCTTTTGTCGCGTCTTTTAAACCCCAAGATGTCACCCATGTTTTATCTAATTCCTCTTGGGTCAATGCCATGCATGAAGAGCTTGAAAATTTTGAAAGAAATAAAGTCTGGACCTTAGTTGAACCTCCACCTAATCATAATGTAATTGGAACAAAATGGGTTTTCAAAAATAAGCAAAGTGAGGATGGGTTGGTAGTTCGCAATAAGGCTAGGCTTGTAGCTCAAGGTCATTCCCATGTAGAAGGCTCAGACTTTGAAGAAACCTTTGCTCCTGTAGTTAGATTAGAAGCCATTCACATTTTGTTAGCATTCGCGGCATCTAAGGGCTTTAAGCTTTTTCAAATGGATGTCAAGAGTGCTTTCCTTAATGGCTTCATAGAAGAAGAGGTCTTTGTCAAGCAACCTCCTGGTTTTGAAAATCCTAAATTTCCAAACCATGTGTTTAAGCTCTCCAAAGCCTTGTATGGATTGAAGCAAGCCCCTAGAGCTTGATATGATGGGCTTAAGAGTTTTTTTTCTTAAAAATGATTTCAAAATGGGAATGGTAGATAAAACCTTGTTCACTCTCAGGC
Source organism: Phyllostachys edulis (assembly GCA_036346405.1). Classification (NCBI taxonomy): domain Eukaryota; kingdom Viridiplantae; phylum Streptophyta; class Magnoliopsida; order Poales; family Poaceae; genus Phyllostachys; species Phyllostachys edulis. The sequence continues at coordinate 78,220,508 of CM070551.1, read as the reverse complement.
ATGGCAGTGACTTTTTATTGGTTCAGATTTATGTGGATGACATCATATTCGGTGGTTCTTCTCATGCTTCGGTGTCCAGATTTTCAGATTCTATGAGCAGGGAATTCGAGATGAGCATGATGGACGGACTGACTTTCTTCCTTGGTCTTCAAGTCAAGCAACTGAAAGAAGGCACCTTCATTCATCAAAGCAAGTACACAAAGGACCTTCTTCGGCGCTTCGACATGGGAAGCAGTAGGCCAATGTCTACTCCCGTTGCCACATCCACCGTGATGGACCCTGATGAGGATGGAGAGCCCATGGACCAGAAGGAGTACCGCAGCATGATTGGCTCTCTTCTCTACCTCACGACGTCGAGGCCAGCCAGACAGTTTGCTGTGTGTCTGTGCGCTTGATTTCATGCTTCTCCTCGTGCCTCTCATTGTCAAGCTATGCGTCGCATCTTCAGGTAACTCCAGGGCACTCTTGACTTTGGACTCTGGTATTCTTCTGATTCTACTCTGTCTATTCGGACTTTTTCCGATGCTGATTTTGCGGGATGTAGAGTGGATAGGAAGAGTACTTCTGCACTTGTTATTTCTTAGGCACATCTCTTATCTCTTGGTCTTCTAGAAAGCAGTCATCTCTTGCGTAGTCCACCGCCGAGGCTGAGTATGTAGCTGCAGCCAGTAGTTGCTCTCAGGTTCTCTAGATCTTGTCTACTCTACGGGACTATGGGTTGTCTTTGGGTAGTGTTCCTCTTTTCTGTGACAACACTAGTGCCATTAACATTGCCAAAAACCCAGTGCAACACTCTAGGACCAAGCACATTGACATTAGATATCATTTCCTTAGAGACCATGTTGAGAAGGGTTGTGTTGTGCTTCACTTTGTAGAGTCTGAGCAGCAGGTTGCAGATATTTTCACTGAGGCTCCTGATTCTTCTCGTTTTGCTTCTTTGCGGGGAGAGTTGGGAGTTATTAGTCCTCTTGGCCTGTTTTGAGGGGGAGTTGGCTCTTGTGCATTCATTGTATCATATTGCATTTAGAATCAGCAACTTGCATTGTAATATAAAATCACAGAGCCTTGTTTATTATCCTTGTGTGACATGCTTTCTTGCTTTATACCTGGCCATGTCGTGTGCTAGTTTGCTAGGTTTATCATGACTTTCCATGTGTAGCTTAGCGTTTGCCATGATAGCTCTTTAAATGTGAAAACTTGAATTAAAAACTTGACTTGTTGAATCTTGTGACTAGTTTTGCCATAGTGATCTTCTTATGATTCATGCCATGTCAAATAGGCTAAGTCGAGTCTTGAATCTAATTTGAGTTTTAAATTGAGCTATGCTATTTCTTAAGTCAAGCAAATGAAAAATGATCTTTTCTATGCGAAAAAACTGATCTCACCAATTCTTTCTCATGAGACGACTTGCCATTGCACTAGGCATGAACTCGGGGGGAGTTTTGGATGACCTAGACCACTCTTTTAAGTTTCTTGCTTGGGATGGTCGTGGCAAGGCTTGAGATCTAGCACTTGGCTATAAACAAAACAAAATGTGAAAATTGGTTGAACCTTAGGAGGCAGTTGTGGATGGCTCCTAGTCCAGGACTTGCTTTGCTAAGATCAAACCAAAAAATTAATTTTAGCAAGTGCTAAATGTGCTAAATTTCGAAATGCTTGAACAAATTGACTCAACATTGAACTCATAGCGCTCTAAATTGGCTCAATTTTAGCTTCTTGGTTCCATTTAGTTTATTGACATGGCTTGACTCATTTTTGGATACCTTTGGCTAAACTATGATCTTGAACACCTAGTCATACTAAACGATCATTTAATCTCAGATTATTGTTCATCTGACTTTCGCTTTGCTATATATGATTTGCCATGATTTACAATAGCTTCTTCACATAATATGGCTTGGTGTAATACTTGTACAGTCCTGTTGGATAATTCTCATGGCTCCTTTTGCTAAAACTTGAATAAATTGCAGCCATTCCATGTCATTCATGCTCTATCTTCCTTTATGCACCTTGATGAATCCATTGTCAAAGGGGGAGAAATGGTAAAAAAAAGAAATTTGCATGAGGTTATGATGATCATAGTGAGGGGAAGCATCTCAGATGCATTTTTGTGATCTTACTGATTTTTTCTGAATTTGAATTGCAATTCTTGAAGACTCACAATGATCGAAGGTCAAATAGAACAATTGTTCTTTCATACGGACCTTAAGTGAGATTTTGCAATTTTCTGGAAATTGAAGCTTTCTTGCTGTCTTTTGCCGCATCTCACTTGCCTATGCTTTTCTGGAGCCAGCTTGGTCATTTCCCTTGCTTTTTATTGCTCTTAGACCAAGTTGTGCCTTTGTGCGAAAACGTCGAGTATTTTACTTTCCAAACCTCAAACTTAGCATGTTTGGGAAATTGCCAATGTGTTCATCAAGGGAGAGATTGTGGATATCATGGGGATATGTGCATGATCTTAGGATGATGATACAATTGGCAATGGCTTTTGCGGTTTGTCGAATCAAGCGTTTTCGGCAAAGTTACAGTTCTGTCAGGCTTCAGGCGGTCAGACCAGCCATGGGGGCGGTCACACCATCCATGCCCCGGGTGTTTTTCTGGTATTTGTAGTGGCGGTCAAACTGACCTTCAGGTGGCGGTCAGACTGGTCAGGGGGCGGTCAAACCAGCCCAAGTGGCGGTCTGACTGACTTTTGTGCTGGACATTGGCCATTTTGAAAATTTGGCTTTGGGATAGGTTAAGTGTATGGGCTTCAGTGCATATGTGTTACATGATGTATGTTTTCACTAACGTGGGTCAAGTTGTGAAGAACTTGTTCCTAAAATCGATTTCTTTGTCTATTGTTGTAGTGGACGCTTGGAGGTCAACGACGGTCAACGGCGAGGATGATCGGGACTAAGCTTGGAGAGCTGAGATCCAGAACGATCAAGGATGCCGGGTGAGGTCAATGAACTCAAGCATCGCACAGAACGGACAAAGGTGACCGAACGGGCAGTTCGGTGCGACTGGTTGGATCAAGCGGCGCGGGGGTCGATGCAAGTGCCTTGGTGGTTCCAGTGGGATCCGGATGGAAGAGACTTGCCGACATGATGAGAGCCGTTGATCAACCTACACGTGGCGAAGCAGGCGAGTGCTTCACCAAGATTGGACTTGGTCTTCAGAGAAAGATCAAGAAGGGGTATTTTGGTAATTTCACCAAATACCGCCTTTGTGACCTTGGGCTAAACTGCGGTGCTAGACGGTGCATGGAGAAGCGGTTTAGGTCAAGAGAAGATGAAGACGTCGCTTTAGAATGCGTGCGTTTGTATGACCCGTTTGTGTGTGGGCTTAACGGGTGCCCTAAGTGGAATATTCTCTAGATCCTAGTCTCCACTATAAATAGGGGGTGTGCTGGACAGCAACCCTCAAGCACTTGATTTGCAAAAACCCTAGTTTGTCTTAGGGCTTAGAGTGGAAAGGAGAGGCTTAGGGTTTTAGAGAGTTGAATTGATTTGAGTGCTCATGGATTGAGCTCTTGTCCTCCTTGAGGGAGTGGCTGTAACCAGCAACAATCACAAATCAATCTATGGATGATTATTCAAAGATGAGTGTTCTTGTGTTCTTCCTTCTCATTTGGTGATTTTGGGTGTTTCTTTGATCCGATGGGTTTCTAGTGGTTTCTTGCCCCCATCTACCTTGCTGTGATATGTGGGAATACATCTAGGATCATCTTGATCATCAATCTCCCACGAGCAAGTTTTGGATCAAGTTTTTTTGTTTTTGCTCGGTTTTGAACCCTCCTTCAGTAAATTGGAAAAAGGTTGAAACTTTGACGTGGATCTATTCAATCGCTACTTGAAATAAGTTCCCAATATCATTAGGAAGGTGTGTTCTAAATTTGGTCAATTTTGGCCGTGTAGATCAAAAGTTAGACCAATTTTCGTTTTGATTTTTGAGCTGTAGGCACTGTTTCTGGTCTGGTCTGGTCAGACCGCTCCTTTACGGCCGGTCAGACCGCACCCCGGTCAATGAACGCCGGTCTGACCGTCCGAAGAAGCTTGAGCCCATTTTTGTTCTTTACTTTGGGGATTTTGGTTTGGATTCAACACGAGTCTTTTGCTGTACTTGTTTGTTGATCTTCATAGCTCTCATAGCTATTGAAGTGAACCTGGTGTTGAATCCGAACAAGGTGAAAAATTAGGCGAGCTCCTATTCACCCCCCCCTCTAGTTGCCTTTCTGGTCCTACAGTTTCAGTTTATTTCCACCGAGAAGACCTATCGCTGAGGAGCTTGCCACCGTTGCCTCTGTTCACCGATGACCAGCCGCCTTGGACCTTCTCCGACTTCAATTACACCTTCCTCGTGATCGAGGTGAGCTACTGGAGCCTAAACATCCTTTAATTTGAGTAGTTTCGGGCGTTTACGCTGAAATCGCTAGTGAAGCCCCTAAGCCCAATTTGAGCTTCAAATCTTACTATTTTTAATCATTTAGTTAATAAACTAATGAGTCTATGACATGTGGGGCCACCATAGATTTTATAAATAAAATCATGAAATAAAAAGATGAGTCACTAACAAGTAGGGCCCACATGTAAGTTAATAAAATCCGAAAAAATGTAAAAATGAGAAAAGCCATCTTTAGTTTAGAGAAAAATACGCTTTCTCTGTTGGAAAGCGTAAGCGTCAGAAAATATGCTTTCGAAGTCACTCTTTTATTTATTTCTAGGGTTTTCAATACGAACCATGTGACGGACCGAAGCTGGATGTACGCTAAGAACCGTGTGAGTGAATAGTACATTAATGGTGTGTCTGCTTTTACAAGAGCTGTCGAGGAGGATATGTTGAATAAGGGGGCGGAATATATGTACTGTCCATGCATTGACTGCGAGAATATGAAAATATTTAAGAACCAAGCGTAGATCGAAGCACACTTGATTCGAAGGGGTTTCAAAAAGGGGTATACATGTTGAACCAGTCACAGTGAAGAGCAGATTATACAGGAAGGTAGTAATAACGACATCGCTGACGATGTCAACGATATGTCGCCGGATGATGTTGATTGTGGTTCTGATTTAGATAGGTTGCACGATGACAATCCAGATTAGATGCTTTGCGATACAGAAGTGAACTATAGTGAGAGAGAGTTTGGTAAATTCAAGGGCTTGATGGAGGACACGAAGAAGCCTTTGTTCCCAGGCTACAAGCCAGAATACACAAGGTTGTCATCCGTACTTCAACTGCTGAAATTGAAGGCAAGCAACGGTTGGTCCGACAAGAGTTTCACAGCGCTGTTAGGTCTCTTAGCGGACGTGCTTCCAGATGGAAACGAGTCGCCCAAAACCACCTACAGAGCCAAGAATGTTCTTTGTCCATTGGGAATGGAAGTAGAAAAAATAAATACATGTCCGAATGATTGTATCCTCTACTGTAAAGAGTACGCAAACATGCATGTATGTCCAGTGTGCAACGTATCCCGATAGAAGCATAAGAATCAATCAGATGACAGTGACGGAATCAAGGTGAGGAAAGGATCTCCTTCTAAGGTGGCGTGGTATCTTCCGGTAATTCCCCGTTTGAAGTGGTTTTTTGCGAACCCAAAGGAGGCAAAACTACTGCGTTGGCACTCGGAGGATCGTAAGCATAATGGAAAGCTAAGACACCCTACTGATTTCACCCAGTGGAGAAACATCGATAGGAGGTTTGCAGACTCGGTGCGGAACCAAGGAATATAAGGTTTGGATTGAGTACTAATGGAATGAATCCTTTCGGTAACATGAGCAACCGACATAGCACTTGGACCGTGACTCTCTGTATCTACAACCTTCCTCCTTGGTTGTGTATGAAGCGGAAGTATATTTTGCTGTCGATACTTATCCAAGGGCCGAAAAAACTTAGGAATTCTATCGATGTGTACCTAGCACCATTGATGGAAGATCTAAAAATACTGTGGATCGAAGGGGTACAGGTATGGGATGCGTACAAACGAGAGAACTTCACTATACTCTCCTTGTTGTTCTGCACCATAAATGATTATCCCGCCCTTGCTAACCTGTCGGGCCAGAGTACAAAAGGGGCCAAAGCATGTACTCACTACTTAGATGATACCGAGAGTGTGTGGTTGAAGCACTTGAGCAAAACCGTGTACATGCGTCACCATAGGTTCCTCTCGAGGGCTCACCCATACCGCAGGATAAAGAAACAATTTGACAGAGAGAAGGAGGACAGTTCAGCTCCAAGGCATTTAAGCGGAAAAGAGGTCTATGATATGGTTAAGGATTTATATGTTGTGCTCGGCACTGCAAAAATAGAATTACATATATAGGTATAGTCAGTTCGAGACGTATTATTACGAAGTATGATATAGGATTATTGTGTTTTAGTGCGTACTAGAAATCCTATCCTGTGTTGCAGTGTGGCACTTGATCCCTTGTATGCCCCTCCCTCGGCAACATAGGCGATGAACAACCCACATGATTCCAAAAAGTTTTCCTCGGCCATTTCAAATGAAGGAAGACTGCAATAGAGTTATGTATGGAGGAAATGAGCATACCTGTCAAGTATTCCTTTCACAAGGGTGAAGTCGTGGGTTTTGTTGAGTAGGGAATCAAGGTATATTACCTTGTTCCTCTTTGGTATAATGACTAAAACGATCCAGTGGTACCTACTCATGTATGTCGCTATAGTCATTAAACCTAAGTTCGTGCTGCGTATAAAGTACAAATGAAATTTGTATAGCAAGTAGTGAAGCACTTACTTCTAGTTGTAGGGCACCAGTATGTAGTCCTTGTCATCCTGAGCAAGCAATCCCGTCGTTACGTATTTCTCGATGTAGGATGCGTCTTGGTTGATGGTTTGCTCAGAGACCACGTGTGGGTCAAGGAAACCCACCGGTTCTTGCCATCCCCGGACATTTTTCATCATGTATCTATGCATAAGCAATGAGTTGTGATATTTATCGGTATTACGTGAATGTAGAACTTGATTGTACACACTTACAGTGTCCAACATCGTAGAAGCGAGGCGTCGAGGGCATCGAGGTTGAATAGGTCGAATAAGTCGTTGAAGCCTACGACGAAATTTTTGGATGGATAATGAATTAGTTATGATGTGTTGTTTCATGTGGGCTTTCCAAAAAGTATTAATTCGTAATTTTTGGATGGATAATGAATTAGTTATGATTTTTGCAAGTCGGGGTGCTTATTTAGTCTCAGGATTCGGGTAGCGAACGTAGTTCTGTGAATTAAGATTTGTAGATGGACGAATTTGGTCAGTTGATCTTCATGAGTTATGTAGATATCTTTATGATGATTCCAGGAAGATAAAGTTCATAATTTTTGGACATTTAGAACAAAAGATATTAATTTTTGAATTTAATGCTGTAGTCTGTCCTTCTGTTGTGGATAGTAGATAAAGACTTGGCTGTTTGCAACCCTTGTTGCACATTGGGGATAATTGTGATAAATTTATTGAGAAAGCTAGTTTTCTGTACCTTCCAGAGAGTCTTAGAACCATGGATTTAGATGTACAAAATAAAAGTTACGAAATTCACAAGTCAGTAGTACCGAAGATGATAGAACGGTTTTCGGAGTAAAAATCAAAGGCTTAGATGGGATAATTTGATCTTTTGGTCACCTGAGAAGTTGTAGCTATGCTTGTCTAGATTCCAGGAAATTTGGATTCATGATTGTTAGAGTGTTGACTCAAAAGTTATGGATTTTCCTTTCATAGCTGTCTGTTTGGACAAATTGGGAATTGGGAGTGTATCGGTTAAGTTTCGGGTTGCGATTAGGAGCGAATGATCTAATTTTGTTTCATTGCTTTGTTGTGCACTTTTTAATGGCACTCTTAGTGTACTTTACAGTTGCCAGGTGGTGGTGAGAACCGGGGTTAAAGTCTTCCCGTCGTCGTCATCCGTATCACAGTTGAGGCAAGTGCAAGCAGTGTAGAATGAATTGCGATATTTCTTTCATGTTAATTGCTATGGTTTACATATGAAGTTTTATGTTTTGATAATATCGCTGAACATTATACTTTCATGAAGGATTGAGAATGTGAGTTTCAAATTGCATCATGGCATTCATTTATGAACCTTGGACTACATGGTAGCCAAGGATTGTTTCTATTGAGGTCTCCATCATGCATTGGACGGGCATTAGATCCACGTCATGCATTGGATGGGCTTGGGTCCCCACACTCGTGGAGTGTGGGCTTGAGGTCCCTGTGCCTAAGCGCACAGGCTTGAGTATGCATCGACGGATGCACTACTCCGCATTACTGGTAATTGCAAAGAAAGAAAGAGCATTCTGGACATAACTACTACAAAACAAGCTATAGAAGACGCCTCATCACAAACGGTTCCTTTGGAACCGTTTGTAATGAAATTATCACAGATGGTTCAACAGGAATCGTTTGTGTTGGGTGCATTGGGGCGGTACCGACCTATCACGAGCGGTTCTTATTACGGCTAATGCGTGATAGGACCTATCTGAGACGGTTTTTAATAGAACCGTCTATGATAGTTCACAGACGGTTCTATTAAAAAACCATATGTGATAATCACAGTTATCACAGACGGTTTGTAACTAGAACTGTCTATGAATGATCACAGATGGTTCTATTTAAAAACCATCTGTGATAATCACCGTTATCATAGATGGTTCTAGAGAACAACCGTCTGTGAATTAACACAAACGGTTCTAGTTACAAACCGTCTGTGATAGTTACGTATCATAGACGGTTCTTAACAACAACTGTCTCTGATTGTTGGGTGGTAAATGAAAATTTGGACATAATGGGCGGGCTGCCGAAACTTGCTTTATATAACCTTGCGCCTGCGCCGTCTCATACCTCCATCTCCTCCTCTGCGCCGTCTCTCCTCCTCACACCTTGCGCCCCGGCCTCCCCCGAGCTTATCGCCCGCGGCCTTCTCCAACTCGCCCCAACCTCATCGTCACCGGCCTCCTCCGAACCATCACCCCCGCCCTCCTCCACCTCGCCCTGGCCTCGTCGTCACCGGCCTCCCACGACCTCGTCGCCCTCGGCCACCTCCACTTCGTCGCCCCGGCCTCCCACGACCTCACTCTCTCTACTCCCCCCTTTGCTCTGTGATGTGGATTACTGAGAGCTAGTGTTAGTGCTCTATAAATGGATTGAGTTGATGCTACTGTGATGTGGGTGATGCTACTGTTTATGTGTAGTTCATGTTGAGTTATTTGGTTGGGGCAAAAATATAGATGGTCGATCGCGCACTGTTCGGTAAAACAACTATAACTTTTGTATACGAACTCGGATTGCGACGTTCTTTGGCTCATTGGAAAGCTAACGAAAAGTTGTCACGACCCGACCCAGGGCACACCCAGGAGGTCCTAAGGGACCTCCTGGGAGGTCCGTAAAGGACATCCCAGGACGTCCCGAGAGGACATCCGGTAGGAACTCTAGACCTCCCGAGAGGTCCGATAGACCACCCGGAGATCTGGGGTCCCAACCCGAGGAGGTCGTTGGACCTCAGACCTCCCCAAGCTCCACGCGCTACTCGAGGGAGGTCCAAGAGGAGCCAACCCGAGGAGGTCGTGGGGCTTGAGGACAAGCCTAAAGTCCACTGCGATCTAAACTGGTCCCCAAGGATCATCGACCAGTTCTCACAGCAAGCAAGTGACAGCAAAAACATCCACAGAACTTTATTAACAACAAAAGGAGGTTTGATTACAAGGGGTTGCTTACAAGCTCCAGCAACCGAGAGCTCACAAACGCAGCGGAAAAACCAAAAAGGCAGTGTCCACCCATTACACCACAGGTGACTAGCTGGAGGGCGCGGCCTAATTGAGTTGATCGTCCTCATCATCATAGGAATCTTCATCTGCTCAATTCATGAATCAAGCAAGAGTGAGCACAACAACCGTGCTCGCAAGTTACACCCGTCGATTAACAGAATGACATGCATAGGGATATATCAAGGGAAATCATATTAGGGTTGATTTTGCATAAAGCCAATTTTAGTTCAAATACAAGTATTAAGTTTCAAGGTAGGTTACAATAGTTAAAATTCATTTTTGTGAAATCCATTTTCAGTTGGACAGCATTCATCATCAAGATGGTGAAGGATACCCTCCTGTCACATGGCTTCCCGCCCAAACCCAATTTGGTAAAACCACCAAAACCAATATCATAATTCTTTTAAAAACCAAAACTAAGAGCTCACTTTGAGTGACATTGCCAGCATGTCCATGACCGTGGACATGGCTATTCGCATAGATTTACACTCTACAGAGGTTGTACACTTTACCCATATGACATGTATTCTCTAGTTTGCTTGGCATCCGTCTATACCACCTCACACTTCCTTTGGTGAGAGGTCTAGAGCACATGACAAGGCCTTTACAATGCATCGCTCCATCGCAGTCCACCCACATTAAGGTTTCGCAGATCCCCCCCTTTGGATAGAAACCCGCCGGGTTAATGGGGTGCCCCCTCTTATGCCAGGTGGGACTACAACGGTCGTAACATGACTACCCTCCGTATCAACAGGATGAACCACGATAGAGCTTTGCAAATTAATTAGCCAGATCCCACGCCCCACACTGGAGACATGTGGTTGCACAATTTTGGCATAGCCCATTATAGGCTTAGCAAGTGGTGTCTCAAAGACCGGTCCTTAACCGACTTGGGCGACAAACCTCAACCCTGGGGCATCGGATCACACGATCCCCGTGCATAGACATGTACCAACCAAACAACCAACTTCGCCCATGTCAAATCCATTTTTCATTTACTTTGCTTTTCAAACCTCCATGGCACACCAATGCCATGGCCATTTGTAAAACCTCCATGACACACCAATGCCACGGCCCAAATTATTTGATTAAGTGATATTTTTGGTCAAAACTCCCCAAAAGATTTTGGTCTAAGCAAGACTAAGCATTCCATTTTCTTTAAAAGCATCGGGTCCTCACTATTGCAAGAACCAGATTTATCTAGGGTGACAATGGGGTTGATTAAACATGGATAGTGGTCATACCAAGCAGTAGGCATAACTACAAATTAAAGGTAGGCATTGAAATATCTTAGTGAATTAAGCATGCATACATCTTTGAAAACGACATAAGTAATTTGAAGTATTGGGTGCAACATGCTCAAGAGTGTAACTTGCCTTGCTCAAAGTCTTGAGCTTCTTCCTCCCCCTCACAGAACTCTGGTTCCACATGGTCTTGGCAATCTACATGGTGAAAACCAAATATTCCACAGAGCTCAAAGAAGATCCCAAAGAACTCCAAATAAACTTTGATACAAAACAAACAGAGAGGTTGGGAGGTCAAGAGGAGGTACAGTGAGCTTGTCGGAGGAGGTCCAAGGAGCTCGCTGGAGAGGTCCTGGGACTCGAGAGAGAAGGTCCAAGATATGCTCGGTTGTGACAGAGGGGAGGAATGGAGAAGAAAGTGAGAAATGAGGACTTCTCAAACTATATATAGTGGAAGCCAATGCACATGACCCAGGATAGGGGTCTTCAGGAGTTGGTAAAGAGGACAACGGGAGTAGGCAAGGAATGTGACAATGATATGACATGAGTACTGCAAAGGTGGGAGCATTTAATGTGATACAACATACATTAGATGCCTTGAAGACTTTCTTGCACCAGGACATAGTCAAACGTAAAGAAAACTGGGAGTGTGACTGCCCAGTGGGGCAGTCAAGACCCGCAGAGGAGGTCCTGCGAAGACATTAAGGAGGTCTTTGCAGTGAACAAAGGGAGATCCTCACCCATATGGGAGGTCCTAACGGTTGGATCTCCCAAGAGGAGGTCCAAACGGCCAAGATTAAGTGCACCAGAGGAGGCCCGCAAGAGCTAGGAGGAGGTCCTCACCCGCAAGGGAGGTCTAGACGGTTGGATCTCCAGAAGGGAGGTCCAACGGTCAAGATCAATTACGATCGGGGAGGTCAGCAAAGGTAAAACGAGATCCTCACCTGCAAGGGAGGTCTAAGCCGTGGGATCAAATCCAGGGGAGGTCTGAACGGTTAGGATCTCCAAGGGGATGTCCTAACGATCGAATCTGCAAAAAGGGGAGGTCTGGACGGCCAAGATCTCCAAAGGAGGAGGTCTTGTCGGCCAGATCTATAAGGAGGAGGTCTGGGCAGTTAAGATCTCCAAGGGGGAGGTCTTAACGGTCCAGATTTACAAGAGGGAGGTTTGGACGGTTAAGATCTCCAAGGGGGAGGTCTTAACGGTCTAGATTTACAAGGGGGAGGTCTGGACCGCTGGATTTCGATCGAACCGCCCAGAATGATCTAAGACTCAGGGAGGGTGGGACATTCAGACCATCCAAACGTCTCACCAGGATCAAACCGTCCAATGCAAATCGGATGACTCACGATCAATAGAGATGCAAATAGACAAGGAGGAGGTCCTGGAGGACCTGGGGAGGTCCGGTAGGACACGGAGAGGTCCAATAAAGGTAAGGGGTGGTCCTAGAGGACATGGAGAGGTCCTAAAGGACACATGGAGGTCCAATAGAATAGAGAGGAGGTCCTAAGAAGCGGTAGCACTGCAAGGTGCGGGCGGTACTATCGGATTGGTGCCGAAGGGAACCTCTAGAGAAGGTTTCAAGGATACCAGCGACGAAGGGAAGTCCAGGAAAACACAATAAGCTTCAACAGGATCCCAAAGGAACTCAGATGAGCATGAGGGTGGCGCAGGCTTGAGGAGGTTGTAAGCCAGAGGAAACCCGAGGGGAAGAATTGGACCCAGGGAGGTCCAAGTGCTTGGGAGATCTAGACCCAAGGAGGTCTGGACCAGAGGAGGACAACACAAAGGAGGTCCGGACCTTTGGATCCAAGCGAAGGTGAGATCTGGACCATTAGATCTAGACGAAAGAAGGCCTGAACGGAGGGGTTTCTTAGGGGGAGGAACCCAACAGAGGAGATCCACGGAAAGTGGTCCAGAGGAGGTTTGGGCAGTCAGGATGAACCCGGGAAGGTCCTGACTGCCAGGATGAAGGACCAAAGACGTCCTTAGGAACACACGAAAAGTTTAGGTGGGCATAGAAGGTCTATATGAACAAGAGGAAAGTTCAAGTGGACCCAGGGAGGTCCGAATGAACACGAGAGAGGTCAAAACTGAAGGGGAACTAGAGAGGAGGTCTAGACCTAAGGGGGTCTAAACCAAGGAGATTCGAGCAAACAAAGATGTGGTCTGAAACAAAGTAATCCGAACACAATGCGAGGGGAGATCTGACAAGGTCAAACAAGAGGGAGGTCGGGAAAGAAAAGGGATGAGCTTAAGAGAAGGGCAGAACTAATCAGAGAAAGGAAGAGATAGCTCCAGAGAGCTCAAGGAACACCAAAAGAACCAAACTAAAGGGTTAGTTGAAGTTCGGTTTAATCATTTTAAACACCCAAATTCCGAAAATCTCAAATTAAGCTTTGAATTCTCATCAAAACAAAATGGTTCTTTTTATTTTGAAATTTTTTCAAAAAGGCTCTAAAAATCAGGGTGTCACAAACCTACCCCCCTTAAGGGAATCTCGACCCCGAGATTCGGAGAGGCTAGCAAGAAGAGGCGAGCAGTAAGGGGTCTTTGACTGGAGTTGCTGCTTGATGGTTGAATTCCTTGTCTGCTATTTCTTTGGGCATTTGCTGGCGTAATGCCCCATCTCCTTGCAGTAGAAGCACGTGACATAAGTGGCACGAGGTGGCTTCATGCGGGGCTGACCTTGAACTGGTGACTTGAGGGTGCTGGAGCTGGTTGGGTGATTTACTGTCATTCCTTGGGGCAATGGCAAACCCAACCTCCTGAACTTTTGTACTTGTGACAAAATTCTCTTATTGCTCTTGCTCCCTGCTGTTCGTGTTATTGTGGCTAAAAGGGTAGCTTCTGGAATATAGTCTGGGAGGAGTGTTGCCCGCCTTTCTGAGCACCCATTGGCATGATGCCGCCTATCCCAGCAATGGGAGCTCTGTACTCTAACCTTTTGACGCCTTGTTCTGGAGACCGGGTCCAATGGTCACACAAGTCTTAGAAATCTTCATAGTGTCTTGCATTTGATCTTCCATTTCCCTCTTGTGACCACTGTCCTGCTGTCGACAAGAGGTTAAAAGGTGGAGCACCTTGGGGCTGGTTTTGCTAAACTCCAGGCCTTTTAACTTTTGAGACGACCTGGTCGGTGAAACTATGGTCCCTTCTTTCTCGGCTTGGACGTGGGTGGCTTGACAGCCTTCACAATGCTGCTAGGATGCAGGGATTGATATTGTCCTCACACAATCCCTGCCTTCACAGGTGGAGCAGTTAATTGCTACTCGAGGTGGTGCCCTTAATTCGCCAGATCTGTCTTCTGGTACTAAGGTGGCCCGAGGGGCCAAGTTTGCTTGCACGGGACAGTGCTTGACAAAGTGCCCTTCCTCGCCACAGTAATATTAGACTTGATATTGGGTTTCTCTTCTTCTGGAACACTTGATAAAATAGTGCCCGATGTGGCCACAGCTAGCACAAAGAATTTCTTGCTCTGGCTTCCCTTTCTGGGGACATCCATAAGCAAAGTGTCCTTGATCACCACATTTATAACAGTGCACAAACTTCCATGGGTGGTGGCCTTCGGGAAGAGGGCAGCTCATAACTTTTCTATGAGGGACTTCTAGTGGCTTGTCCTCGATTAATTCTCTGCAAGGGCGCTCTTCAGGTGCTGTAGGAACAGAGACCGAGGAAGCATTGTCGCCATCCAATTGTTGTATTAACCGCTGCATCAGCTGAGTTTGGGTGACCAAAAATTGATTCAAATTTCGGAGTGCCTCTGCTGTTAGACCTTGGTTCTCTTTGGTACTGACATTCTGAGGGGCACTACGGCTTCCATCTTTAGAGTGATGAGACTTCACCATTCTGCTAGGTGTTCCAGAGAGTTAGGCCAAGAGACCAAGGATAGGTAAGAGTCAAAAGACTAGGGAGGGAAAGAGATAGAGCAAACAGCAAACCCAATAAAGATCCAATTAAAAACTTGTTCGAAAGAGCTCAACAATGGTCAACGTTCTAACGATCAGCACACTAGACTAGCGTAGGGCACAATTCTCTAAAGGGATCTAGCCGTTAAAGCTATGAGGTTGGGCTAACAACATGCTCTTCGATCCTTAGTCTTCAATAGGCCGTGCAGGTTGTCCTTGAAGAATAGAGACGACGAGGCTTCCTATCTTCCTCTTGGCTCTCTTCAGGAGCTATTTGTCATAACCAATGGCTGGACACTAGCCGGGAGCCAAAAGTATGCCTTCTTGTCTTGCTAGGTCCTAAGCTCACAATTGCAAGATCCACTAATCTGCTTATATTGGAATCACCCAATTGAAAGATTCAATCATTTAATCAAGTTCATAATTGACTAGAAGGAGTACAAAACCCACAAATCTTTATAACCTAATTTCCCAAAAGACTTCTAGTAATCCATCAGTTCGAATTCGATTCTCCAAACCATTTCATCACCATTTATCCAGCAGAGGTTTTGATTCATTAAAAAAAATTAGCAAGGTATCCCTCATACGTATCCTCCAATATCCACCAACTACATAAATCCAAGATTTGAGTCAAAACTTGTCCCAATAATCCAATCTACATTCTTTTCAAATCTAATTCCTCTATTCACTTATGTCTAATTGGTTCCAGTATAATCCACATATTCGATTCAAGCTTCCAATAGATCGAACAATCTATTCTAGATTTAAGGGCAATCCAATTCACCCAAATGATCAAATCGGTACTACATAATCCTATATCCTAGATCACACGAATCCATGATCTGGTCAAGACATTTATCAAAACCTAACCAAGATTCCCTTAAAATCTTGTCCTTCTATTTGATCCAACCCCATTGGATTCAACGCAATCCACTGATTTATGGTAAGCTTCCTATTAACATTATAATCTATTCTAGATTCTAGGGTATTCAATTTATTCCAATAATCAAACCAATATCTCAAGTTTCCATCTCCTTCATATCCTCTAGAAACTTTCCTTCACAGATCATTTCTACAAGCACAATCTCAAGAATTCTCCAACTTACCCTTCTATAGTCCATTTGTAACAAGGCAGATTCTCAATCAAACCTCAGAATCCAAGAAAACTTCTTATAGTTAAATTTCAAAAATTCTTGATTCACAAAAATGGATTCACCAAGGCTTCTCTAAAGCTACCTAGCTAGTTTTCCAATTGCACCGGTAATTTAAAAACACACATAGCTCCTAAGAGACTGGCACGCCGGGATCTTGAATTGCCAATACCAGTTTTCCCAAGGCTTCCAGTGCTAATAACTCAAAGGGTTTGGCCCTATAGAATCTTCCCGAGGAAAGAGGATCCATTTAGCTTTGTAAAATGTTGAGACAAGCAAAAAGATAAGTAGGAGATAAGGTGAGAAAAGATACTGAGAAGGGGATAAGAATAGATAGATGACTCGGGTAAGGAGAGAACAATTTATTTCTCTTGTTTATTAAAACACATTTTGAACCTTTCCTAACGGCCATTCTATTAGGCTGCGTCTTGCAGTCAAGATGCTCTGATACCACTTGTCACGACCCGACCCAGGGCACACCCGGGAGGTCCCTCAGGACCTCCTAGGAGGTCCAAAAAGGAACCCCCAGGACGTCCCGAGAGGTCCCTCAGGACCTCCTGGGAGGTCCATAAAGGACTTCCCAGGACGTCCCGAGAGGACATCCCGGTAAGAACTCCAGACCTCCCGAGAGGTCCGATAGACCACCCAGAGGTCTGGGGTCCCAACCCGAGGAGGTTATTGGACCTCAGACCTTCCCAAGCTCCACGCGCTACTCGAGGGAGGTCCAAGAGGAGCCAACCCGAGGAGGTCGTGGGGCTTGAGGACAAGCATAAAGTCCATCTGCGATCTAAAGCTGGTCCCCAAGGATCATCGACCAGTTCTCCTCACAAGCAAGTGACAGCAAAAACATCCACGAGTAACTTTATTAACAACAAAAGGAGGTTTGATTACAAGGGTTGCTTACAAGCTCCAAGAACCGAGAGCTCACAAATGCAAAAAAAACCAAAAAAAGTGTCACCCATTACACCACGGTGGATTGGCCGAGGGCGCGCCTAATTGAGTTGATCGTCCTCATCATCATAGGAATCTTCATCTGCTCAATTCATGAATCAAGCAAGAGTGAGCACAACAACCGTGCTCGCAAGTTACACCCGTCGATTAACAGAATGACATGCATAGGGATATATCAAGGGAAAGCATATTAGGGTTGATTTTGCATAAAGCCAATTTTAGTTCAAATACAAGTATTAAGTTTCAAGGCAGGTTACAATAGTTAAAATTCATTTTTGTGAAATCCATTTTTAGTTGGATAGCATTCATCATCAAGATGGTGAAGGATACCCTCCTGTCACATGGCTTCCCACCCAAACCCAAGTTGGTTAAACCACCAAAACCAATATCATAATTCTTTTGAAAACCAAAACTAAGAGCTAACTTTGAGTGACATTGCCAGCATGTCCATGACCGTGGACACAGCTATTCGAATAGATTTACACTCTGCAGAGGTTGTACACTTTACCCACATGACATGAATTCTCTAGTTTGCTTGGCATCCGTCGGTACCACCTCACACTTCCTTTGGTGAGAGGTCTAGAGCACATGACAAGGCCTTTACAATGCATCGCTCCACCGCAGTCCACCCACATTAAGGTTTCGCAGATCCCCCCCTTTGGATAGAAACCCGCCGGGTTAATGGGGTGCCCCCTCTTATGCCAAGTGGGACTACAACGGTCGTAACATGACTACCCACCGCATTAACAGGATAAACCACGATAGAGCTTTGCAAATTAATTAGCCAAATCCCACGCCCCACACTTGAGACATGTGGTTGCACAATTTTGGCATAGCCCATTATTGTCTTAGAAAGTGGTGTCTCAAAGATCGGTCCTTAATCGACTTGGGCGACAAACCTCAACCCTGGGGCATCGGATCACACGACCCCCGTTGATAGACATGCACCAACCAAACAACCAGCTTCGCCCACGTCAAATCCATTTTTCATTTACTTTGCTTTTCAAACCTCCATGGCACACCAATGCCGTGGCCATTTGTAAAACCTCCATGACACACCAATGTCATGGCCGAAATCTCCATGGCACACCAATGCCACGACCCAAATTATTTGATTAAGTGATATTTTTGGTCAAAACTCCCCAAATCAAGATTTTGGTCTAAGCAAGACTAAGCATTCCATTTTATTTAAAAGCTTTGGGTCCTCACTATTGCAAGAACCAGATTTATCTAGGGTGACAATGGGGTTGATTCAACATGGATAGTGGTCATACCAAGCAGTAGGCATAACTACGAATTTAAAGGTAGGCATTGAAATATCTTAGTGAATTAAGCATGCATACATCTTTGAAAACGACATAAGTAATTTGAAGTATTGGGTGCAACATGATCAAGAGTGTAACTTGCCTTGCTCAAAGTCTTGAGCTTCTTCCTCTCCCTCATAGAACTCTGGTTCCACACGGTCTTGGCAATCTACACGGTGAATACCAAATATTCAATAACACTCAAACAAGATCCCAAAGAACTCCAAATAAACTTAGATACAAAACAAACAGAGAGGTTGGGAGGTCAAGAGGTGGTCCAGTGAGCTTGTCGGAGGAGGTCCAAGGAGCTCGCTGGAGAGGTCCTGGGACTCGAGAGAGAAGGTCCAAGATATGCTCGGTTGTGACAGAGGGGAGGAATGGAGAAGAAAGTGAGAAAGGAGGACTTCCCAAACTATATATAGTGGAAGCCAATGCACCTGACCCAGGATAGGGGTCTTAGGTGTTGGTAAAGAGGACAATGGGAGTAGGCAAGGAATGTGACAATGATATGACATGAGTACTGTAAAGGTGGGAGCATTTAATGTGATACAACATACATTAGATGCCTTGAAGACTTTCTTGCACCAGGACATAGTCAAATGTAAAGAAAACTAGGAGTGTGACTGCCCAGTGGGGCAGCCAAGACCTGCAGTGGAGGTCCTGCGAAGACATTGAGGAGGTCTTTGCAGTGAAAAAAGGGAGATCCTCACCCAAAGGGGAGGTCCTGACGGTTGGATCTCCAAAGACGAGGTCCTAACGGCCAAGATTAAGTGCACCAGAGGAGGCCCGCAAGAGCTAGGAGGAGGTCCTCTCCCGCAAGGGAGGTCTAGACGGTTGGATCTCCAAAAGGGAGGTCCAATGGTCAAGATCAATTACGCTCAGGGAGGTCTGCAAAGGTAAAAGGAGATCCTCACCCGTAAGGGAGGTCTAAGCTGTGGGATCAAATCCAGGGGAGGTCTGAACGGTTAAGATCTCCAAGGAGAGGTCCTAACGATCGGATCTGCCAAAAGGGGAGGTTTGGACGGCCAAGATCTCCAAAAGAGGAGGTCTTGTTGGCCAGATCTATAAGGAGGAGGTCTGGGCGGTTAAGATCTCCAAGGGGGACGTCTTAACGGTCCAGATTTACAAGGGGGAGGTTTGGACGGTTAAGATCTCCAAGGGGGAGGTCTTAACGGTCCAGATTTATAAGGGGGAGGTCTAGACGGTTAAGATCTCCAAGGGGGAGGCCTTAACGGTCCAGATTTACAAGGGGGAGGTCTGGACGGTTAAGATCTCCAAGGGGGAGGTCTTAACGGTCTAGATTTACAAGGGGGAGGTCTGGACCGCTGGATTATGATCGAACCGCCCAGAATAATCTAAGGCTCAGGGAGGGTGGGACATTCGGACCATCCAAACGTCTCACCAGGATCAAACCGTCCAATGCAAATCGGATGACTCACGATCAATAGAGATGCAAATAGACAAGGAGGAGGTCCTGGAGAACCTGGGGAGGTCCGGTAGGACACGGAGAGGTCCAATAAAGGTAACAGGAGGTCCTAGAGGACATGGAGAGGTCCTAAAGGACACAAGGAGGTCCAATAGAATAGAGAGGAGGTCCTAAGAAGCGGTAGCACCGCAAGGTGCGGGCGGTACTATCGGATTGGTGCCGAAGGGAACCTCTAGAGAAGGTTTCAAGGATACCAGCGACGAAGGGAATCCACGAAAACATGAAAAGCTTCAACAGGATCCCAAAGGAACTCAGATGAGCATGAGGGTGGCGCAGGCTTGGGGAGGTTGTAAGCCGGAGGAAACCCGAGGGGAAGAATTGGACCCAGGGAGGTCCAAGTGCTTGGGAGATCTAGACCCAAGGAGGTCTGGACCAGAGGAGGACAACACAAAGGAGGTCCGGACCTTTGGATCCAAGCAAAGGTGAGATCTAGACCATTAGATCTAGACGAAAGAAGGCCTGAACGGAGGGGTTTCTTAGGGGGAGGAACCCAACAGAGGAGATCCACGGAAAGTGGTCCAGAGGAGGTCTGGGCGGTCAGGATGAACCCGGGGAGGTCCTGACTACCAGGATGAAGGACCAAGGAGGTCCTTACGAACACACGAAAAGTTTAGGTGGGCATAGAAGGTCTATATGAACAAGAGGAAAGTTCAAGTGGACCCAAGGAGGTCCGAATGAACACGAGAGAGGTCAAAACCGAAGGGGAACTAGAGAGGAGGTCTAGACCTAAGGTGGTCTAAACCAAGGAGATCCGAGCCAACAAAGATGTGGTCTGAAACAAAGGAATCCAAACACAATGCGAGGGGAGATCTGACAAGGTCAAACAAGAGGGAGGTCGGGAAAGAAAAGGGCTGAGCTTAAGAGAAGGGCAGAACTAATCAGAGAAAGGAAGAGATAGCTCCAAAGAGCTCAAGGAACACCAAAAGAACCAAACCAAAGGGTTAGTTGAAGTTCGGTTTAATCATTTTAAACACCCAAATTCCGAAAATTTCAAGTTAAGCTTTGAATTCTCATCAAAACAAAATGGTTCCTTTTATTTTGAAATGTTTTCAAAAAGGCTCTGAAAATTAGGGTGTCACAAAAGTTCAATCCGAAAATCCATATCAGATTCATTTGAGAGGCTCAGGAGTCTCTAGACAAAGTGAAAACCCCCAAAAAAGGTCGTTTAGGGCCTCAAAACAGCTTTTGAAGTTTTAGCAGGCGTTTTTTTTTTTTTTTTGCAACAGAAAAGGCTATCACGGACGGTTCTAAACAAGAACCATCTGTGAAAACTCATCACAGATAGTTCTGAACAAGAACCGTCTGTGAAAACATCGTCACAGACGGTTCTAAACAAGAACCGTCTATGATAATTCAATTATCACTGACGGTTCTTGTTCAGATCCGTCTGTGATGACGTTTTCACAGACGGTTCTTGTTTAGAACCGTCTGTGATGAGTTTTCATTGACGGTTCAAAAATCATCTGTGATGACCTCATATCATCACAGACGAACAAATTCAAACGGTTCAGAAACCGTCTGTGATGATGGTTCCGAACCATTTGTGATGAGGTTTTCCCTAGTAGTGTGCATTGCATACAAGCATAAGAGATTTATTTGTGATTCATTACTGATGTTCATAAGAAGATTTAATATCTTCGTTGGCTAGTCGTGAAGTTATGTTTATTATCACTATTGTACCTTACTGAGTCGTGGACTCACTCTTGTTGTGTAGTTCTTTCTAGGTACCTCTCGAGGCAACGACATGCATGAGAAGGGGTAAACTTGATGCACATCACACTTACTCTATCAATGGCAAATAAATTAGTTCATTTAACTAAACTTCAAGTTCATGATAATTCCTTTAGATTCAGACTGTGTCCATCCTTCGTGGTGGTTGGTTCGCTTGTATTTGTGGTTGATCTGTTTATGCTTTTAAAACTCATTTATTGGTTCATTTAATTCCGTTCGATTGAATAACTAGATGAATTGGACTAGACTTATATCCTCGAATTACTGATGAATCTTTGATGCTTTAGATTTATTTGTTAAATATTTGCTTCCATTGTGTAGCATAGACGGTTGATTTGGATTTGGATGTTAAAGAGAAAGATCTATGTTTAGATTAATTATCTATGATAGATGTTATTCTTTATATTAGTTATTTGGAATTGGTGCTAGATCTTGATGTCTAGTAATGTGTCTTTCGGTTGAATGTTTTGCTGAAAGTTGGTTAAGAAGTTGGAATAAATTGGTTCAGTAGAGTAGTTTAGTAGCATCCTAGGCTCTATGTTGGGCTGGGGTGTTACATAAAACTAATTAGTGTTACGACTAGTAGAACCTATACTAAATTGTAATCCCAGAACCTTAGCTCATATTGAAATGTTGGGATTATCGAAAGTATGAAAATCTTGATCAATTTTATAGAGTATTGCAATTGGGTAGTATTGCGAGGTTGTGTAGGTGATTCCTGATGATGTGGTTTAATGAGCGTGGGATTACAAAGTAATCTAATCGTTATGGCAATTAATGGGATAGTGAGAAATGTTGAGTTAATGTCAAGAATGACTTAGCCTTATTGAGTAACCCTCTGAGAGTTATAATCTTTGTAAAGGTAATTTGGTCAAGAAAATGTTTCCATGTTGACGTTAAGGAGTGAGTATGTTGGAATTGTGGGAACTTTAGGGATTTAGTCCAAGGATTTCCCTATCTGTTATAGGAGAAGTTCATTGTAGGGGTCTTGGAGGTTAAATTAGGGCTTTGCATTTTTAAGCTAGATCTTTGGTCGTCCAATGATTGTTTGTAGAGGAAGTAGAATAAGGGCGTATTCCGAACAATGGGATGATCATTGGTAAAACCCTTTTGATGTAGTATATGAGTGTGTGTACTGAGAATTCTTAGTTGTTTATTCTTAAAAGCTTGAGGTGATGTGACTGTGTGAGATTTATTTTGAGATGCATTGGGTACGTGGGTGTAGATTCCATAGAACTTGGGTTCATGATTTTTGGCGCTTTGAATCAAAAGTTATGGTTTTTCCTTTGGTGGCTGTCAGTCTTGGACAGACTGGAATTTGGGAATGTATCGGTAAAGTTTCGGGTTGCGATTAGGAGCAAATGAATTTATGTTATTTTATCGCTATGTTGCACGCAATTGAATGATATTCTTAGTATACTTTATGAATGCTAGGTACGTGGTAAGAACCGGGGATAGAGTCCTCCTTTCGTCGTCATCCGTCTCGCGGTTGAGGCAAGTAAAAGCAGTGTAGAGTAAATTGTGATGCTAAATTCTTGATTATTGACATAGTTCAATTGTATGGAATTTTGTCTATGATTTTGTTGCTGAATGTTATTTTCTCATGATGAATTGAGAATATTAAGTCCATTTGCATCATGGCATGCATTCTTGAATCTTGGACTACATGGTAGCCAAGAATTGATTCTTTTGAGGTCCCCGTCATGCATTAGACGGGCATGAGATCCCCGTCATGTATTGGACGGGCATGAGGTCCCCACACTCGTGGAGTGTGGGCTTGAGGTCCCTGTGCCTGAGGGCACAGGCTTAAGTATGCATCGACGGATGTACTACTCCGCATTACCGGTAATTGCAAAGAAGGAAGAAAGTGCATTCTTGACATCTGCATTACATGCAAGTATAAGTAAGTTAATTATGGCCTCCTTGCTGATGTACATATGAGTATTTGTTATCTTCATTTTCTGATCGTGATGTTCTATCTATTATCACTATTGTACTTTGCTGAGTCGTGGACTCACGCTTGTTGTTGATGTTTCTTTTTGGTACTTCTCGAGGCACCGACATGCTTGGGAAGGGGTAGTTTTGGTGCACTTCACATATGATCACCCATGACAAATAAACTAGGTTGTTTACTTAAATTCACATGATCCTGCTATTAACTTTATTCTCAGACTGTGTTCATCCTTCGCGATGATTGATGTACTTGTAATCGTAATAGCCAAGTTTTATTGTGGATGTTTCAATTTATGCTTTTAAATCTCAGATATTGATTATTTATTTCTACTTGTTATAATAAATTGAATGACTTGATTAGTCTTACATCCAAGTAATTCTAGTGAATCTCGATTATCTAGCTGTCGGACCTGGGATTAACACCCCAAATCCTCTATGCATTTCCGAACTAGTCCCATGATCAGTAGCTAGTTCACACAGTAAACAGATGTGGTAACATCCATAAATCGTAATATTTTATTAATAATCAACAGAGTTTATTACAAAAGAGGCTTACAATACAACAATAAAGAACACAGTGGAAGACGAAGAAGTAGTGGAGTCCAACTGATCTACCACAGGCAATCGACTGGGGTAGCGGCCTAGTCGTCAAGATCCACACCGGTAGCGAAGTCCTTCTTCTCTGAAATTTATTTGCATAAAGCAAGTATGAGCACAACTACCGTGCTCGCAAGTTACACCCGTCAAATAACAGGGAGACATGCATACATGGATATCTCAAAGGAAGGCTTAATATGGTTGATTTGCATAATGCCAAGTCTCTTTCAAATACAAATACTAAGTTTCAAAGGCAGTTATACAATAACTAAAATTCATTTTTCAAATCAGTTTTACAGTTTGGATAACATTCATCAACAAGTGGTAAAGGATACCATCCTGTCATAAGGCTTCCTGCCCAATTCCCATTTGCATAAACCATTTGATAAAGTCTTTTCAAAACAAAATGAAAGTCTAACTTTGAGTGGCTTTGTGTGGATATCATGGGGATATGCCTGAGATCTTAGGATGATGTTACAATTGACAATGTCGTTTAAGGTTTGTCGATTCACGCATTTTCGGCAAAGTTCAATCTGCTGTCAGGCAAGTGGCGGTCTGACCGGCTAGGGGGGCGGTCAGATCGGCTTTGGGAAATCGGTTAGACCGGCTTTTATGAGATTTTGGATTTTGGAGCTGGGCCAAAAATAGAGGGTGTAGGCAAGATAGTAGAGTCTACTACACTTGGTCTCATAATTTTTGGAGCTTCCAGGAAAAAAGTTCTATTGGTTTAAAAATTCCAGTAGGTTTCGGATTTTCAGGAAGAAAATTTGGCTAAGTGCCAGCTCGGCGGTCAGACCAGCCAATAGGTGGCGGTCAGACTAACCAAGGGGCGGTCAGACCGGCCAAAGTGGCAGTCTAACCGGTTTTGGTTTGTTTCATTGGCCAACTGGTGGCGATGATTGTTGGATTAGGTCAAGTTCATGGGTTTCATGGCATATGTGTTGCATGATGCATGTTTTGACCAACGTGGGTCAAGTTGTGAAGAACTTGTTCCCGGATTCGATTTCTTTATCTATTGTTGTGCAGGTAGCTTGGAGTCAATGACGGTCAATGGTGAGGATGATCGGGACTAAGCTTGGAGAGCTGAGGTCTAGAACGATCGGGGATGCCGGGTGAGGTCAATGGAGTCAAGCATGGCACAAGAAGGACAAAGGTGACCGAATGGGCAGTTCGGTGCAACGGGTTGGATCAAGCAGTGCGAGGGTCGATGCAAGTGCCATGGTGGTTTCGGTGGGAGCCAGATGGGAGAGTCTTGCCGACATGATGAGAGCCGTTGGATCAACGTACACATGGCGAAGCATGAGAGGTGCTTCACGAAGATGGGACTCGGTCTTCGAAAAAGATCGAGAAGGGGTATTTTGGTAATTTTACCAAATACTGCCTTGGCGACCTTTTGCCAACCCTCGGCGCAAGACGGTGTGTGGAGAAGTGGATTAGGTGAAGAGGAGATGAAGACGACGCTTTAAAATGCGTGCGTGTGTGACCCGTTTGTGTTGGGCCTTAACGGGAGCCCATTAGGGTTAATGCTTTTAGAAGGTCTAAGCCTCCACTATAAATAGAGGAGGGAGGTGGTTGCACCTCTCTCAACCCTTTCATTGTGTTTGAAACCCTAGTTTGCTTAGGGAGAGGATTAGTGGAGGTTAGGGTTCTAGAGCGTTGGATTTGATTTCGTGCTCATGTATTGAGTCTTTGTCCTCCATTGATGGAGTGGCTCTAAACCAATACCATATCAAATCAATCCAAAGAAAGTTCTCTCAAAGATGAGTCTATTTGCTTTCTTTCTCTCTGTTTGGTGATTTGTGGTCTTTCTTTGTTCGACGAGCTTTTTGCTTGTTCTCTTGCTATAATCTAACTTGCTGTGACATGTGGGAACCCATTTAGGATCATCTTGATCATCAATTACCCACGAGCAAGTCTCTAGATCATATTTCGATTTTGACTCGGTTTTGGTGCACACTTCGTTCAATCTGAAAAAGATAGGAACTTTGGCTTGAGTCTTCACGATCTACGATTGGAATAGGTTCCTGATATCTTTGAGAAGGTGTGTGTCAAGTTTCGTGGAGTTTGCCCTCACGGATCAAAAGTTAGATCGTTTTGAGGTTTGAGTTTTCGAAATGTTCTTACGTTTCGGACAAAATCGATTCGACTGACCCATAAGCCGGTCAGACCGGCCAAATGGTCGATCGCCCATTCAACATCGGTCAGACCGATTTCTAGGGTGTGAACCTCGTTTGATCTTTTGCCTTGGGGATTTTGGTTTGGATTCAATACAAGTCTTCCGCTGTACTTGTAGATTGATCTTCATAGCTTCTATTCTACTGGAGTGAGATTGGTGTTGAATCTGACCTTTGTGAAAAAGTGTGCGTGCTCCTATTCACTCCCCCTCTAGTCGCCTTTTCGGTCCAACAAGTGGTATCAGAGCACGGTTAGTTCAATCTTGATCTTAATCGGTCGCTGAACTTGGCGATGGATAAGTGCTCGACCAAGCCGCATATCTTCGATGGGCTCGACTATGCCTATTGGAAGAATTGCATGCGAGTCTTCCTTGAGAGCGAAGGACAAGCTATATGGGAGGTTGTTCGAGCCCCGCTCGTTTTGCCCGAAGTTCCTACGCCGGCTTCAGCAGCCCTCTTGGCTAACAACAACAAGGTAAAGAACCTTCTATATGCTGGGCTTGGTAGGCAAGAGTACGATAGGATTTGCAACCTTGCGACCGCACATGAGATTTGGCACACCCTCGAAACTTACCATGAGGGATCGTCCCAGACCAAGCAAGTGCGCTAGACGGTCTACAAGCGAGAGTACAACAAATTCGAGATGCGTCCTGGCGAGAGCATCGATGACGTTCTTACTCGCTTCAACAAGGTTATCAATCAGATGAGAGCTGTTGACATTGAGTACTCTCAATCTGAGAATGCCACCCACCTCTTGGTTGCAATCAACACCAAGGAGTGGGAGATGAAGGCTACTACCATTGAGGAAAACGTTGATCTCACTTCTCTTACTTTGGAGCTGCTTTATAGTAAGCTCAAGACTCATGATATTAAGAGAGGTAGTATTCCTAAGAAGGATAACATGGCTTTGGTAGCTGATCCTTTGAAAAGAACTACTGATGGTTCCTCTGAGTCTTCTACTGGATTTTCTCTTGCGTGTTTATCTGCTATTGAAGAAGAAGAGTTTGAGAGTCTTCCTGAGGCTGATTTAGCTCTTTTAGCTAAGAAAGTCACACGGGCATATAACAATGTCAGAAACAGAAAGAGATGTGGCCCTGTGACATGCTATGAGTGTGGAGAGCTATATCACATCCGGGCAAACTGCCCCAAGCTAAAAGGTAAGGGCAACCGCAAGAATGAGAAGCCTGCCTAGAAGAAGCCTCAAGGGGGCAAGCCCAAGTATGATGCTACCAAGCTCATGAAGGCTGCTCACCGAGTCCTTACCGCTTTTAGAGATCAATCCATGAGCGATGTGGACTCCGAGAGCGAGGAGGACAAGGAGGAGGAGATCACTCAAGACAAGAAAGGGAAGGCCAAGGACTTCACCGGCATGTGCTTCATGGCCGACATCGTCGACATCAATGACAATAATGAGGTACCTCCTTCCTATGATGTTCTTTCTGCTAGATGCGATGACATGTTTGAGCAACTCATGAGTCAGGATAAGGCCTTAGAGTTTACCATGGCTAGGAACAAGGACTTAGAGTCACAAGTAGATAATTTAACATTAGAACTTACAAATGCTAAGACTCTTGAATCTGATGAATGTTCCTCTTGCCATGCTTTACATTCTGAATTTGCTAAACTGCAATCTGCTCATGATATTGCTTTGCATCAACTTGAAAATGCTAGAACTGAGCTAATTGATGTTAAATCTGCTCCCTATGAAAAATTCTTAGAGTCTGGCAAGTTGGATGCTTCAGGGAATGTTAAATCAAGCTTTTGCTCTTTCTGCATAGAACATGAACATGAAGTCAAGGACATTTTAGAAGCAGTTAGAGGTAAATATGCCAAGCTTAAGGACACAATTGAGTCTACACCTTGTGCCTCTTGTGCAGCCTATAAGCTTGAAGTTGCTCATCTTAGGGTGAAACATGCTAGAGCCATTAAGGCCAAGACTTGTGAATCATGTGTTAACTTTGGAAAAGAAAATGCTTACCTTAAAGACACTCTAGAAAATTTTTCTAAAGGTAAGAAACAGTTAAACATGATTCTGGACACGTCTAAAACTCCTTATAAGAAGCAATGTTTAGGATACAACTCTACCAAGGACACATCCAAGCCTAATGTCATTCAGGTCTTGGAAAATGGCTTAGTTGAATTCAAAACCCAACCTGCAAAAACTGTTTTTAAATCTGCAGGGTTTGCCCAACCTTCTTTTGAGGCAAAAGGTGCTTCTCCCAGTGGTACCAAATACCATTGCACCTATTGCACGAAGAGTGGACATTTGATAGAGTTCTGTTGGCGTAGGTTGAAAAATGCTAGGAGAAATATTGCTAGAATTTTATCTAATCAACCTAGAGCTTTTATGAGACATGGTCACTTAGAAAAGAAGAAACCTGGTCTAGGATTTGTTGCACATGCTCATCATCATGTTCCTAGACAGGATGCATCTCATGTTCGTGTTACCATTGCTCATAATAGAACTGCAAATAATATCAAGGATAGCACATCTACTTTGCATACTACTCGTAGACGTGTGTGTCAGTACTGGGTTCCCAAGTCGCTTTTAACTAACCCCAGTATTGAGACACAACATTCTTTTGTCCTTTGATTTTCGGGATTGCCGCGGAAGGGGGAAGAACACATGGTTCGTCGACTCTGGGTGTTCACGCCACATGACCGGAGACTCAAGATGGTTCACCTCCTTCACGCGGTTGAAGGGTGATGACTTCATCACCTTCGGAGATGATACACAAGGGTGCATTGAAGGAACTGGAGTGATCAGGGTGAACGACAAGTTCATTCTCAAGGACGTCGCGCTTGTGTCTAAGCTAAGGTACAATCTCCTTTCTGTCTCACAGCTTCTCGATGATGGCTATGAGACTCGTTTTAAGAAGAATGGCTGTCGTGTGCTTGATTATGCTAGTGAGCTTGTTTTTGGGATTTCTAGAGTTGATAGAATTTTTGGAGCTGATTTTTCTGAATCTCTTGCTGGATCTCTCAAATGTTTAATTGCATCTTCTTCTAATATCTGGCTTTGGCACCGACGTTTGGGGCACATTGGTTTTGATCATCTGACACTATTTAGAGGCCTTGATGTCATGAGAGGTTTGCCTAAACTCAAAGCTGTCAAGGATGTTGTATGTGCACCCTGTAGGCATGGCAAGCAAGTTGCCGCAACACACCCTTCATTAACTATGGTCATGACTGACGGACCGGGATAGTTGCTTCATATGGATACTATTGGTCCTGCTAGGGTTCGGTCAGTCGGTGGGAAATGGTACATTCTTGACATAGTCGATGATTTTTTGAGATACTCTTGGGTGTTCTTTCTTGCTTCGAAGGATGAGGCTTTTGATCATTATCATGATCTTGTTCTTCGTTTGGCTTCTGAACTTCCTGGTGCCTTGCGAGCGATCCGTAGTGACAATGGCATGGAGTTCAAGAATGCTTCTTTTGCCTCTTTTTGTGCTGAGGGCAGTATTGAGCATCAGTTCTCTTCTCCACATGTCCCTCAACAAAATGGCGTTGTGGAAAGGAAGAACAGGACCCTAGTCGAGATGGCTAGGACGATGCTAGATGAGTATAGCACACCGAGGAGGTTTTGGGCCGAAGCTATTGCTACAGCTTGCCATATTTCAAACCGTGTCTTTTTGAGACCATCTTTGGGTTAGACTTCTTATGAGCTTCGATTTGGCAGAAAACCCTCTGTTTCACATTTTCGAGTCTTTGGATCGAAGTGTTTTATTTTGAAAACAGGAAACCTAGATAAATTTGAATCAAGGACTTGTGATGGTTTATTTCTGGGTTATCCTGCTCATTCGAGGGGTTTTCGGGTTTTTAATGTTGAAACTAACATTGTTCAGGAGACATGCAATGTCACTTTTGATGAGACTAGCCCTGGAGCTAGATCCGATGTTTTAGGTGACTTACAGGTGACAGAGAGCATTTTTGTTGAAGAAGATGAGGATGAACTTGATCTCGCTCCTCCACATTGTCGATGTTCTGTGCAAGCCGCCCAAGCTCCCAAACACTGCTTCTGTTCGCTTCACCTCCAATTGAGGCTCATGTTGTGACTTCTTCATCAGCAGTACCTGCGGAGGTCGAGGAGACGCTATCTCCCCCAGGCACTCCTTTGCACATTCAGAAGCAACACCCTCCGGATCAGATGATTGGTAATCTCCATGAGCGAGTCACTCGCTCCAAGTATCATGATCCGAGTCTTTTCTCTCATTCTGCATTTGTAGCTTGTGGATATCATGGGGATATGCCCATGATCTTAGGATGATGAAACAATTGGCAATGTGGCTTTTGGTTTGAAGTTTCAAGTGTTTTCGACAAAGTTTCAGTTCTGTCAGGTCAGCAGCGGTCTGACCGGCTTTTGTGCTGAATGTTGATTTAAGTGGTGAATTGTTTTGGGGATAGGTCATATCCTTGTTGATAATGCATATATGTTGCATGATGCATGTTTTCACTAACGTGGGTCAAGTTGTGAAGAACTTGTTCCCGGATTCGTGTTTGCTTGTCTATTGCTGTGCAGGTGGCTTGCAGGTCAATGACGGTCAACGGCGAGGAGGATCGGGACTAAGCTTGGAGAGCTGAGGTCCAGAACGATCAAGGATGCCGAGTGAGGTCAATGAATTCAAGCATAGCGCAGAATGGACGAGGATGACCGAGCAGGCGGTTGGGCGATTGGTTGGATCAAGCGGACGCGAGTCGTTGCAAGTGCTCGATGGTGCGGTGGGATCCGGACGAGAGAGACTTGACGACATGGAGCCGTTGATCAACCTACACGTGGCGAAGCAGGCGATTGCTTCAACTGGATTGGACTCGGTCTTTTGGAAAGGATCGAGAAGGGGTATTTTGGTAATTTTACCAAATACCGCCTTGGTGACCTTTTGACTAAGCCGCGGCGCGGGTCGGCGCATGGTGAAGCGGTTTAGATCAATTGACGATGAAGACAGCGCTTTAATTTGCGTGCGTGTGTGTTCCGTTGTTGTTGGGCCCTAACGGAAGCCCATTTGGTTATTAGGGTTAGAGCCTACCCTATATAAGGATTGAGATGAGACATTAGGGTTTTTGGGGGGGCTGCTAAGAGAAAAAGGAGAGCCTTTGTGTGGTGGCCTCCTTGAGACAAAAAAAAGAAAAATCTGAGCCGGGGCGTTTTTGGAGAGATGGTGGCGGCGCCCCCCAAGAAAAATTGGTCTCCTGTGCTGCCTTGAGAAATTCGGCCTCTGGCCGAGCAGAAAATGGATGCGCCTGTAGGAGCTTTTAATGCCGGCGGTTTGTAGCGATTGAGTATTTGGTTCTGTTGATTGCCTGTGCAGTACTTTCTTGATGCATCTAAATCTTTAGTTTGATTGCTATCTTGGCCTTTTTTCTTTGCGTTCCTTGGTGCTTGTGAGTTCGGATCTGTAGCGCCTGGTTTTGTCTAGTGAAAAAAATTGAAGCTTGGCGGCGGCTGCACCTGGAGCGAGCACGCTTGTAGAGGGTGCGGCGGCCTCAGGCGCTGTGGAGAGAAAAAAAATAGGGCCGCCTTGTTCCTCAGAGAAATAGCAATCTTGTGACGGCATCAGTTCACTGCTTTTACTTATATTTTCTTGAGTCATCTTTTGGTTGTTAGTTGCGTTCTGCTGCTTGTTGTGTCAAGCTCTGCTCTCCCAAAGCCAGGCGACGGCATTTTTCTTGTGCCCGGAAATTCAAGTTCTGGACGGCGGCCTCTGCTTGCTGTGCCCTGTATCGCCGTTTTTTTTATGCATTTGAGGCTGCTGTTCTTGCTTTTGATTATTGCGTGTGAGGTAGCGCCCGGATTATTGGGAGCCTCGGCGGCAGCCTGCTCAATCCTCAAAAATCAGTAGACACAAAATTCGGCCGCCTGTAGCGTCTGTGTGTTGCTGCTTTTAATTTTGTTGGCTGCTCTTTGATCCGACTCAGCCTTATTTGTTTCAACTCAGATCTTGGCTCTATTTGCTGCAAGCTTTAGGAATGAGTGGCAGCCCTTCCTGCGCAGAAATCGGACTTCTCTGGGCAGATGTTGTTCTTGCTGCGTAGCGCCTGTTGAGTGAAAGAAAAGGAGTGGCCGGCGGCTTGTTTGGTGTTGGGCAGACCGAAAAAAAAATCGCAGCTTGTAGCGCCTTTCTTGGCTCGGCCCTGTACGCAGGTTCTGGAGTCTTGGCGGCTGACTGTAGCTAATCGGTGGCGTTTTTGCTTATTGCGTTTACTGTTTGTTTATTGCCTTTGGATTGAATCGATAGCTCTGTGGGCTGTTCATGCTGCTGGTTTTGTGTGGTTCAGATCATTAGTGTGCTGCGCCCGTGAGAGATGATACAAGATCCTTGTTGTGGCTGTCAATTATATATATATATATATATATATATATATATGCTCTGAATAGGTGTTTTAGCTGCAGTCTTGTGCGTGTTTGTGTTGGCCGAAGAGAACGGCATGATGACCTTTGTGCTGTGCGTAAGATGAGATCAGAGTTTACAGAATCTTGATGCATTCTATTTTATCCACTAGTTTTTGTTCTAGTGAGTACCACTTTGGTTTTTGCTTGTGCTCTGTTGTGAGAGGTTTTTGGTCTTGTGCTTAGGGGTTGATCAGATTCAACACAGGACATCCGCTGTGCCTGTATACAGATATTCATAGCTTTTATAGCTATTGGAGTAAAAGTAGTGTTGAGTTTGATCGAGGTGAAAAATACAGAAAGCGTCTATTCACCCCCCTCTAGTCGCCTTTCCGGTCCTACAATTGGTATCAGAGCCAAGTTTGCTCTTTTGTGATCTTAACCGATCTTTGAGCATGGCGACAAATATGAGGACTTGTGAGCGTTTCCTTGCATCTTGTCGTAGTTCTTTTACCAATGGTGTTGGTCGTAACAAGACTTTTGAATGTATGATAGGTGTAATGGCGATGGAGGAGGAAGTCTCCTGTGATATCTGTGGCAAATCCTTTTGTTTTGATTGTCCTAGTTTCAGGGATGAGTCACTTTTAGAGCCCCAAGAAGAAGCCCGATGGGCGTATGCAAAAGAAATGATTGAGGATGAGAATGATGAAGAGCATTTTGAGGATGATCATGATGACTTTTCCGAGGACGATCCCCTACTCAAGCTAAGCAAGGTGAGCAAAGAAAAACTCATTGATAGCTTGATTTCATATGAATACAAATTGCATACTCTTAGGGAGAAAATGA
This sequence comes from Phyllostachys edulis, assembly GCA_036346405.1. Lineage (NCBI taxonomy): Eukaryota > Viridiplantae > Streptophyta > Magnoliopsida > Poales > Poaceae > Phyllostachys > Phyllostachys edulis. The sequence continues at coordinate 78,187,086 of CM070551.1, read as the reverse complement.
AATTGCTGAAAAGAGAAAAGAATGATTTGTCTCATGAGCTCTCAGAATTGAAAACCTCCATGAATGCTTATGATTCATTACTTGTAGACATGGAGAATTTGAATAACTCTCTTGCATGCCTAAAATCTGAAAATGAATTATTGAAATCAAATGCTTCTATGCCATGTGATTCTTGTATTGCCTTACATCATGAGCTTGACAATGCTAAGTTAGAAATAGGCAATCTTAGATCTATGGGTAGAAATGATTGTGATTCTTGTGTAGGCATGCTTGCTGAAATTGAGAAGCTTAAATTGACTAATCCCATGCATCTTGAGCAATTAGAAAATGCTAGGGCTGAGATTATTGAAATTGAAGCTAGGCCTTGTAGCATATGCTTAGAACATGAAAAATTGCTTAAGGATGGTTTAGTCTCTTGCAAGAATTGTGTTTGTTTAGAAACTGAAATTGATGCTTTGAACAGCATGCTTAATTCGAAAGCATCATTAATTTCTTGCACATCTTGCATTTCTTTGAAGAGCGAGATCAAGTCTTTGCGCGATGATATGAGCGCCAAGTTATGTGACTCTTGTATTTGCCTTCACTCCGAGATTGATGTTTTAAAGATCTCTCTTGCTTGTTTACATTCGGAGTTGAAGTCTTCTTGTGCTAAACGTGAGTCACTTGATGTTGGTTTTTGTGGCATCGCTTTGGATAGCTCTTTTTTGGTGAGTTCGACTCTTTCGGACTCTTCTTGTGTTGTCCAAAGGATTTCAAAGGACAAGGGTGTTTCTTCTTCAAATGGTACTACATCTTCAAAAAGGAAGTACCATTGCACCTTTTGTAAGAAAAATGGACACACTTTCGAGTTTTGCTTTCGCCGTTTGAAACTTGAGTGTCAAGTGCGTCGTCGTACCTCTAGGAACACACATAGCCTTTCTCATGACATGTGTGGGTCTAGTGTCAATACGAGGACGAGTCATGATGCTAGTTCTTCCAGGAATTCTTCTTTGAGCCATAATGGTGCTTCGTCCTCTCGGACCGTGTCTACTAGTAGACCTTTACACCATTGCTCATTTTGTGGGAATAATGGACATCGTGTAGATTTCTGTTTTCGGCGTGCAAAACTTTTGCGTCGAGCTCATGCTTCTAAGTCTCTTAGTGGGCATAGTCTTTCTAATGACATGCACACTAAAGAGCCAAGCACGAAGACTCGATTTGTTGATGGCTTCTTTGACACCTTTTCTAGTGGTGTCGGACAGCACCGTGGACATGATTTGCATAGTTTTGGTTTTGGTCCACGAGCTGCCCCGAGGCAGGATTTCCGCCGTTTTCCAAGAGGTGGACCTCATTTTGTTCATCGAGGTACACACCCACGGCGAGGTTGTGTGAGTTCTTTTGATGCTTCTGTTGGTTCTCATCTTGGTGCTTTCAAGCAAGGACATCGCCGCTTTCCTAGAGATGGACATCGTTTTCCTCTTCGAGTTGTCCACTCGCGGCGTGCCTTCAAGGATAAGATTGGATCTTCTTGCATGGACCATCATTTGCATCATGCTAACTCACATAATGTTTCGACTGCTTCTGGTGGTGGTGTGTCCAAGGTTTGGGTTCCCAAGCATTCGCTCTCTAACCCTTCGGGACCCAAGACTCGGACACCTTGCCTTTCTCATGTGTAGGTACCGAGAACGCGGGTTGGAGAACATGGACTTAAAGATTCTGATCTTTTGCTTCATCACATGATCGGGACACTTGATGGTTCTCCACCTCAACGATGGCCTCCAAGAGGCATGTGCTTTCATGATTGGTGCTTTCACATGTATGGTGAGCTATCCTATACCTTCATGCCTTTATCTTCATGATTATTCATACTTGGCATGTTGTGCTTGTCTTTGTGCTCACCTGTACCTTATTGGCATGTGTTACTCTTATGATATTCTTTATCATGCCTTTACCTTGCTTATGTATCCATGTACTAGATTGTTATTCATTTTTTCATGGGTGTATAAGCTTGGTTTGTCAACATGAGCTTGTGCTGTCTTGTTCCTTTATTATCTTGCTCCTGTTGATTCTTGCTTATATATCCATGTACTATATTGTTGTTCATTATTTTCATAGTTATGTGAGCTGTTTTGTCATCATGAGCTTGTGCTGTCTTGTACCCTTATTATCTTGCTCATGATTGATTCTTGCTTATATATCCATGTATTATATGGTTGATCATTATTGCCATGGTTATATAAGCTTGGTCTTGTCTTCATAAGCCTGTGCTGTTGTGTACATGATTCATATTGCTCTTGTTGTTTTTTGTCTTATGTATCCACTTGTTCACTTGATATCCATGTTAGCATTCATTATTTATGATTTGTTCTAAAATGCTTTATGCTTACATGGTTATTGTGCTTTACTGTTAATTGTGGATGCATGAGTCTTGCCATAGCTTTCACTAGCATGTTTTACTTTCAACTGTAATATGATGGGTGATATGCTATGTGCTTGTTTGCTTGCTCCTATGCCTTATTGTGGATTAAGGATAGTTTGAGCTTTGTCATGTCTTGGATAGCATGTGTTGCAATTGATTTGTCTATATTCATGCTCATATCCTGAACTGTTGATTATATGCTTGAATGAGCTTTGGATCATCTACTGCTATCCTTGCTAGTCATGTGTCTTGGTACTGTTTCTTTAGACAATGTTTCACTAACCCAGTACCAAGGCATAGACTTTTTCTGTCTCTTTGGTGTAGTCGTTTCAGTTGAGAAGAAGAACATGTGATTCATGATTTCAAGCTGTTGGTTCTTCTTCATTTGTGCCTTCAATGATGACTATCACTTCTCGGAGACGAAGGAATTTGAGATGAGGATGATGGGTGAACGCAACTAACTTCTGAAGTTTCAAGAAATGGATCTTCACTCATCATCGCTACATTTCACTGCCAAGCAGTGCGACTCAGGTTCGAGCTTCTATACCCTACATTTGTGTATGGTATCCCTAGTCTACCTTGCATTGCATCTGGTTCGTGTCAGGTGTTGGGTTTGTTGGGTTCAGGGTAGATAGGAGACTCTGTTCTAGCACGTGTCCTTTCTAGGCACTCTTCTTATCCCATGATTTGCTAGGATACATTCTTCTCACAGCCTAGGTCGAGCTTGTCTCCCAATCACTAGTGTTAGCAGGTTTTTGAGTTGCCTGTAAGCTTTTTAGTGTTGGTGTTTCGCTCCCTAGCTTTTCGAGTTGCTTTTTCTAGAGATCGTGTGGCATTTGAGGTCTTTGTGCTAGTTTTTGTGGAGTCCAAGGCATTTTTGGCAGATTTCCCCTCAAAGTTTTTTGACCCAACAAGGTTTGCCACCTTGAGATGCGAGTAAGGGATAATTTATCCCTATGGGTTGGTTTGAGGGGAAGTTGGTTCTTTTCGGAACTTTCTTAGTTCTTTTCTGAACCTTTTTCTGTTCATCTGAACTTTCCTTGTTCATTTGAACTTTTGTGGATCTTTTCTGATACCTTATTCAAGTGGTATCTTCTTTGGATCTTTTTGATCCTTGTGATCTTTTTAGGCTTTTAAGTTTTTTTTTGTGCATCTCATTGTATCATATTGCATACATATGGAAAATTCAAAAAGATGCATTTTTATATAAGCTTTACTGCTTCTGTCTTTTAAATTGATGAAGCTTTGCTTATTACCCTCTTGAGCTTTTGTATTTCAATTCCTGCTCAAAGATCGTGTCTAGTTCTTTGACTTGCTAGAATTATCATGCTTTTACATGTGTAGCAAAGTCTTTGCTAAAATGAGCTAGCACTTTAAACAACTTGAATTGAAAACTGCAATTTGTGGATCTTTTAGCTAGTTGCACTATTAGTGATCCTTTTGTGACATTGGCCTTGTCAAAATTGCTTTGTTAGCTCTGGAATCTAGAATTGAACATCTTTGAGCTTTCAGTTCGTTAAAGAATCTAAAACAGTCTTTGTGCAAAATGAAAAATGATCTCTTTTGTGCGAAAAAACTGATCTCACCAATTCTTTTTCATGAGACGGCTTGCCATTGTACTAGGCATGAACTCAGGGGGAGTTTTGGATGACCTAGACCACTCTTTTAAGCTTTTTGTGCTTGAGATGGTCGCGGCAAGGCTTGAGATCTAGCACATGGCTAAAAATGTAATTTGTCAAATGTGGTTGAAGCTTAGGAAGAGATTGTGGATGGCTCCTAGTCCATGATCTTCTTTACTAAGATAGACCTTTTATCAACTTGAATATTCATTGCAAATAAAAATAGTTGAAAATTTGGGCTTTTGACAAAAACTTAAGCTAAATGATTCATTTCAGGACTTTTTGTCTCTAAGATGGTCTTTGCTAGCTTCTGGATCTCACATTGACATTCTGGCAAGGCCATTATCACTTTAGGATAACTGTTGTTGAACTTGCTAATTTTGAAGCATTGCTTAATTTTAATCCAACAATATGTGATATATTGAGCTCATTAGCCTAGCTTTGCTATATATGTCTTAACATGATCTTGCTAGCTTTGTCAGGCTTGTTGTATCTTGAGTAATGGTAGAAATGCTAGCCTGTTCAATTGAGTAATCTCCAAAGCTTCTTTTACCTAAAAATTGAAAAATCAAAACAAAAATGAAGCCACCCCATTGCATTTCATGCATGCTCTTTCTTTTGCTTCTTCCTTGCTTGTGCATTTGTCATATCTGGATGAGAAGAAGGGATGATTTCTTGATGAATCCATTGTCAAAGGGGGAGAAGATATAGCGAAAATGTAATGTTAATAAAGAGCTTTTTGGTTATGGGGGAGTAGTTTTGTAAGGGGGAGAAATGGAGAAATTGAAATTTAAAATTCTCTCTTTTAAAATGATGATCATAGTGAGTGGAGCATTCATATTGCATTCTTTTGGTCTTATTGCCTTTTCTGAACTTGAATTGCAATTCTTGAACTCACGATGATCAAAGGTCAAGTAGAACAATTGTTCTTTCTTTCATATGGACCTTAAGTGAGATTTTTGTCGATTCTTTGGAATTGGAAGCTTTTGTGCTTTCTTTTACCTTATCTCACTTGTTTATGCTATTCTGAAGCCAGCTTGGTCTTTTCCATCGCTTTCTCTTGCTAATGGACCAAGTTGTGCCTTTGTGCGAAAACTGGAGTTTTTTACTTTTCAAACCACATACTTACATTTTCTGAGAGATTGCCAATGTGTTCATCAAGGGGGAGATTGTGGATATCATGGGGATATGCCCATGATCTTAGGATGATGAAACAATTGGCAATGTGGCTTTTGGTTTGAAGTTTCAAGTGTTTTCGACAAAGTTTGATTGTCAGTCGCAATGGCCCCGACCAGGCTTTTGTGCTGAATGTTGATTTAAGTGGTGAATTGTTTTGGGGATAGGTCATATCCTTGTTGATAATGCATATATGTTGCATGATGCATGTTTTCACTAACGTGGGTCAAGTTGTGAAGAACTTGTTCCCGGATTCGTGTTTGCTTGTCTATTGCTGTGCAGGTGGCTTGCAGGTCAATGACGGTCAACGGCGAGGAGGATCGGGACTAAGCTTGGAGAGCTGAGGTCCAGAACGATCAAGGATGCCGAGTGAGGTCAATGAATTCAAGCATAGCGCAGAATGGACGAGGATGACCGAACGGGCGGTTCGGTGCGACTGGTTGGATCAAGCGGCACGGGAGTCGTTGCAAGTGCTCAGTGGTGCCGGTGGGATCCGGACGGGAGAGACTTGACGACATGGAGCCGTTGATCAACCTACACGTGGCGAAGCAGGCGATTGCTTCAACTGGATTGGACTCGGTCTTTTGGAAAGGATCGAGAAGGGGTATTTTGGTAATTTTACCAAATACCGCCTTGGTGACCTTTTGACTAAGCCGCGGCGCGGGTCGGCGCATGGTGAAGCGGTTTAGATCAATTGACGATGAAGACAGCGCTTTAATTTGCGTGCGTGTGTGTTCCGTTGTTGTTGGGCCCTAACGGAAGCCCATTTGGTTATTAGGGTTAGAGCCTACCCTATATAAGGATTGAGATGAGACATTAGGGTTTTTGGGGGGGCTGCTAAGAGAAAAAGGAGAGCCTTTGTGTGGTGGCCTCCTTGAGACAAAAAAAAAAATCTGGCAGGCGTTTTGGAGAGATGGTGGCGGCGCCCCCCAAGAAAAATTGGTCTCCTGTGCTGCCTTGAGAAATTCGGCCTCTGGCCGAGCAGAAAATGGATGCGCCTGTAGGAGCTTTTAATGCCGGCGGTTTGTAGCGATTGAGTATTTGGTTACATTGATTGCACATGCGGTACTTTCTTGATGCATCTAAATCTTTAGTTTGATTGCTATCTTGGCCTTTTTCTTTCGTTCCTTGGTGCTTGTGAGTTCGGATCTGAGGCGCTGGTTTTGTCTAGTGAAAAAATTGAAGCTTGGCGGCGGTACGCTGGAGCGAGCACGCTTGTAGAAAGTCTTGGCGGCCTCGGTATTGTGGAGAGAAAAAAAATAGGGCCGCCTTGTTCCTCAGAGAAATAGCAATCTTGTGACGGCATCAGTTCACTGCTTTTACTTATATTTTCTTGAGTCATCTTTTGGTTGTTAGTTGCGTTCTGCTGCTTGTTGTGTCAAGCTCTGCTCTCCCAAAGCCAGGCGACGGCATTTTTCTTGTGCCCGGAAATTCAAGTTCTGGACGGCGGCCTCTGCTTCTTGTGCCTCAGATCGCCGTTTTTTATGCATTTGAAATTTCTTTGTTCTTGCTTTTGATTATTGCGTGTGAGGTAGCGCCCGGATTATTGGGAGCCTCGGCGGCAGACTGCTCAATCCTCAAAAATCAGTAGACACAAAATTCGCCCTTTGAAGGCGTCGTGTGTTCTTGCTTTTAATTTTGTTGGTGCTCTTTGATCCGACTCAGCCTTATTTGTTTCAACTCAGATCTTGGCTCTATTTGCTGCAAGCTTTAGGAATGAGTGGCAGCCCTTCCTGCGCAGAAATCGGACTTCTCTGGGCAGATGTTGTTCTTGCTGCGTAGCGCCTGTTGAGTGAAAGAAAAGGAGTGGCCGGCGGCTTGTTTGGTGTTGGGCAGACCGAAAAAAAATCGCAGCTTGTAGCGCCTTTCTTGGCTCGGCCCTGTACGCAGGTTCTGGAGTCTTGGCGGCTGACTGTAGCTAATCGGTGGCGTTTTTGCTTATTGCGTTTACTGTTTGTTTATTGCCTTTGGATTGAATCGATAGCTCTGTGAAATTTGTTCATCTTCTTTGGTTTTGTGTGGTTCAGATCATTAGTGTCTTTGCGCTGTGAGAGATGATACAAGATCCTTGTTGTGGTGTCAATTTATATATATATATATATATATATATATATATATATATATATATATATATATATATATATATATGCTCAATAGGTCTTGTGTCTTGTGCGTGTTTGTGTTGGCGAAGAGAACGGCATGATGACCTTTGTCTTTGTGCGTAAGATGAGATCGAGTTCTGTAATCTTGATGCATTCTATTTTATCCACTAGTTTTTGTTCTAGTGAGTACCACTTTGGTTTTTGCTTGTGCTCACAGAGAGGTTTTGGTCTTGTGCTTAGAGGTTGATCGATTCAACACGGGACATCTGGCTGTGCTGTATATGAGATATTCATAGCTTTTATAGCTATTGGAGTAAAAGTAGTGTTGAGTTTGATCGAGGTGAAAAATACTGAAAGCGTCTATTCACCCCCCTCTAGTCGCCTTTCGGTCCTACATAGCTTCTTTTGAACCCAAAGATATATCACATGCTTTATCTGATGCTAGTTGGGTCAATGCCATGCATGAGGAGTTAGAGAATTTTGAAAGAAATAAAGTTTGGAATCTTGTAGAACCTCCTAGTGGTCATAATGTTATAGGAACCCGTTGGGTGTTCAAAAATAAACAAACTGAGGATGGTTCTATGGTTAGAAACAAGGCTAGATTGGTAGCTCAGGGTTTAGCCAGGTTGAGGGGTTAGATTTTGATGAGACCTTCACTCCTGTTGCTAGACTAGAAGCCATTCATATCTTGCTTGCATTTGCTGCATCTAAATATTTTAGGTTGCATCAAATGGATGTTAAGAGTGCCTTTTTGAATGGTTTTATAGAGGAGGAAGTGTATGTTAGGCAACCCCCTGGCTTTGAGAATCCCAAGCATCGTGATCGTGTTTTCAAGCTATCCAAAGCCTTGTATGGTCTTAAGCAAGCCCCTAGAGCTTGGTATTATAGGCTTAAGACTTTCTTGCTTAAGAATGATTTTGAAATGGGAAAAGTACATAAGACTCTTTTCATTCTTAGGCATGGCAATGACTTCCTGATTGTTCAAATTTATGTTGATGATATTATCTTTGGTGGTTCCTCTAATGCTCTTGTTTCCAGTTTTTCTGAGACCATGTCCAGGGAATTTGAGATGAGTATGATGGGAGAACTCAATTACTTTCTGGGGCTACAAATCAAGCAGTGTAAGGAAGGGTTCTTCATCCATCAAACGAAGTACACCAAGGATTTGCTCAAGCGTTTTGAGATGGGTGACTGCAAGCCGATCGCCACTCCCATGGCGACTTCGACTGTTTTGGATCCAGATGAGGAAGGAGAAGCCGTGGATCAACGCGAGTACCATAGCATGATCGGCTCCCTTCTGTACTTGACGTTCTCAAGACCGGACATCCACTTCGCGGTCTGCCTCTGCGTGAGGTTTCAGTCGTCACTGAGGACTTCACATCACCAAGCCGTTAAGCGCATCTTCAGGTATTTACACTCTACCCTCCAGTATGGCATTTGATATTCCTGTTCTTCTTCGCTGTCCATTCGAGGGTTTTCTGATTCTGATTTTGCGGGCTGTTGACTAGATAGGAAGAGTACCTCTGGCACATGTCATTTCTTAGGCACTTCTCTTATCTCTTGGTCTTCTAGGAAGCAGTCTTCTGTTGCACAATCTACTTACGAAATTTGAATATGTAGGCTGCTTTGCTAGTTCTTTGTAGTCGATTTTGTGGATGGTGTCCACTCTTTAAGGACTTTGGGTTCAACTTTGATAGTGTTCCTCTTTTCTGTGATAACACTTCTGCTATTAACATTGCTAAGAACCCTGTGCAACATTCTAGGACCAAGAACATAGACATTCGCTATCACTTCCTTAGAGACCATGTTGAGAAGGGTGATATTGTGTTGCATTTTGTGGAGTCCGAGGCTCAGTTGGCTGATATCCTCACCAAGCCTTTAGACCCATCAAGGTTTGCCACCTTGAGGAGTGAGTTAGGGGTAATTTATCCCTATGGGTTGGTTTGAGGGGGAGTTGGATCTTTTCTGATCTTTTCTTGTTCATTTGATCTTTTCTTGATCTTCTTTTGAACTTTTTGATCTTTTTAGGCTTTTTAGGTTTTTGAGCTTTTCTTGCATCTCATTGTATCATATTGCATTCATATGAAAAATCACAAAAAGATGCATTGTAATATAAGCTTTTCTGCTTATCTTTTAATTGATGAAGCTTTGCTAATTACCCTTTAGAGCTTTAGTATTTCAATTCTTGCTCAATGCCATGTCTAGTTCCTTAACTTGCTAGAATTATCATGCTTTCACATGTGTAGCTAAGTCTTTGCTGTATGAGCTAGAACTTTAAGACAACTCAAACTAAAAACTGCAATTTGTGGATGTTTTAGTTAGTTGCGCAATAGTGCTCCTTTTGTGACATTGGCCTTGTCAAAATTACTGTGTTAGCTCTTGAATCTAAAATTGATCATTACTTGAGCTTCTTGTGTTCTTGAGAATCTAAAACTGCTCTTGTGCAAAATGAAAAATGAAAAATCAATTTCAAGATTGTCTTATGCATAAATTGTGCCAAACTACTCTTACGAGACTGCATGTCACAGACATGAACTTGGAGATAGTTTGATGATCCAGACGATCTCATGGGGACTGCTTGTCGAAACTGACATGAACCTCAAGATTTGTCGCCCTAGTAGAAGCTTAGGAATAGTTTGTGGATGGCTCCTAGTCTAGGATCTTCTTCACTAAGATATACCTTTAATCAACTTTTGGTCGAAGCTTAGGAAGAATTTGTGGATGGCTCCTAGTCTAGGATCTTTTCACTAAGTTAGACCATTAGTCAACTTCAATATTCATTGCAAATGAAAAACTGTTGAAAAATGGGCGTTTGAGAAAATTGAGCAAAATGATTCATTTCAGGACCTATTTGTCTCTTAATGTGGTCATTATTAGCTTTTTGATCTCACATTGATATTTTGACATGGCCAGTATCATTTTAGGATCACTGTTGATGAACTTGCTAGATTTGAAGCGTTGCTTAAAATGCTAAAATTCATTGCTTTACTTTGAGCCTTCGAGCTTAGCTTTGATATATATGTCTTATCATGATCTTGCTAGCGCTGTTAGGCTTGATATGTTATTTGTGCAATATTAGAAATGCTAGCTGGTTCTTTTGGGTAATCTCTAAAGCTTCTTGTAATCAAAAATTGAAAAATACTAAAAAAAATGAAGCCACTCCATTGCATTTCATGCATGCTCCTTCTTATGCTTTTTCCTCATTCTGCATTTGTTATCTCTGGATGAGAGGAAGGCGTGATTCCTTGATGACTCCATTGTCAAAGGGGGAGAAGATGGTTGAAAAAGGGGAGTTACGAAAAAGGGGGAACTACTTAGAAAAGAATTGAAAATTTGAGATTTTCTGAATCTTGAGGATCATAGTGAGGGGGAGTTTCTTATTTGCATTCTTATGGTCTTATTGCTACTTCTGGACTTGAATTGCAATTCTTGATCCTCACAATGATGAAAGGTCATATTGAACAATTGTTTTTTCATATGGACCTTAAGTGAGATTTTGACTCCTTCTGGAAATTGAAGCTTTCTTGCTTTCTTTTGCCTTATCTCACTTGCCTATGCTATTCTGAAGCTAACTTGGTCATTTCCTGTACTTTCTCTTACATATGGACCAAGTTGTGCCTTTGAGCGAAAACGTCGAGTTTTTACTTTTCAAACCCCAAATTTTGTATTTGTGTGAAATTGCCAATGTGTTCATCAAGGGGGAGATTGTGGATATCATGGGGATATGCCTAAGATCTTAGGATGATGTTACAATTGGCAATGTCATTTAAGGTTTGTCGATTCACGTGTTTTCGGCAAAGTTCTATCTGCTGTCAGGCAAGTGGCGGTCTGACCGATCCGGTGGTGGATCTGGACCGGCCAAGAAATGATCGACCGGCTTTGGGAAATTGGTCGGACCGGCTTTTATGAGATTTTGGATTTTGGAGCTGGGCCAAAAATAGAGGGTGTAGGCAAGAGAGTAGAGTCTACTACACTTGGTCTCATAATTTTTGGAGCTTACAGGCAAAAGTTCTATTGGTTTGAAAATTCCAGTAGGTTTCGGATTTCCAGGAAGGAAATTTGGCTAAGTCCCAGCTAGGCGGTTAGACCGACCAACAGGTGGCGGTCAGACCGACCAGGGGGCGGTCAAACCGGCCAAAGTGGCAGTCTGACCGGTTTTGGTTTGTTTCATTGGCCAACTAGTGGCGATGATTGTTGGGTTAGGTCAAGTTCATGGGTTTCATGGCATATGTGTTGCATGATGCATGTTTTGACTAACATGGGTTAGGGAGAGGATTAGTGGAGGTTAGGATTCTAGAGAGTTGGATTTAATTTCGTGCTCATATATTGAGTCTTTGTCCTCCATTGATGGAATGGCTGTAAACCAATATCATATCAAATCAATCCAAAGAAAGTTCTCTCAAAGATGAGTCTATTTGCTTTCTTTCTCTCTATTTGGTGATTTGTGGTCTTTCTTTATTCTGCAAGTTTTTTGCTTGTTCTCTTGCCGTGATCTAACTTGCTGTAACATGTGGGAACCCATCTAGGATCATCTTGATCATCAATCACCCACGTGCAAGTGTCTAGATCATATTTCGATTTTGACTCGGTTTTGGTGCACACTTCGTTCAATCTGAAAAAGATAGGAACTTTGGCTTGGATCTTCACGATCTTTGATTGGAATAGGTTCCTAATATCTTTGAGAAGGTGTGTGTCAAGTTTCGTGGAGTTTTCCCTCACGGATCAAAAGTTAGATCATTTGATGTTTGAGTTTTGAGCCATTTTCTTATTACGGACAAAATCGGTCGAGACCACCAGAAGGCATTTGGTCGAGGCCGGCGTGATCGAACCGCCCATTCAATGTCGGTCAGACCGATTTCTAGGGTGTGAACCTCGTTTGATCTTTTGCCTTGGGAATTTTGGTTTGGATTCAATACAAGTCTTCCGCTGTACTTGTAGATTGATCTTCATAGCTTCTATAGCTACTGGAGTGAGATTGGTGTTGAATCTGACCTTTGTGAAAAAGTGAGTGTGCTCCTATTCGCCCCCCCCCCTCTAGTCGCCTTTTCGGTCCAACACTTTTCTAGCATGTCCATGACCGTGGACACGGCTATTCGAATAGATTGACACTCTGCAGAGGTTGTATAGCTTTACCCACATGACATGAATTCTCTAGTTTGTCCGGCATCTGTCGATACCATCACTCACTACCTTAGGTAAACAGTCTAGAGCACGTGTCAAGGCCTTTACAAAGCGCTGTTCCACCGTAGTCCCCCTCGCTAAGGTTTTGCCCCCTTTGGACTGACCGTCCGCTAGGTTTGTGGCCCCCTCTTGCGCCAGGTGGGACTAACGTAGGTCATAACATGACTACCCACTGCATTTGAAGGGAACGACCACGGTGGAACATTGCAAATTAATCAGCCAGGTCCCCTCCCCATTCTTAGGACATGTGGTTGCACGATGAGGCATAGCCCATTATAGGCATAGCAAAGGAACGCTCAGAGGCTGGTCCTTAACTAACTTGGGCGACTATCCACAAAACCCTTGAGCTTCAACCCATACCCGGATTGAGCCCGTGCATAAACCTGCACCCACCAATCAACCATTTCGCCCAAGAACAAACCAACTTTTGCTTTTTGCTTTTCAAAAACATTTACAAAATATTCCATGACAAACCAATGCTATAGACTTTTAAACATCATTTGATTTTTGGCTAAAATTCCCAAATCAAATACTTTTGGTCTAAGCATGGCTAAGCATTTTTTTTCTCAAAATGTTCTAGTTCATACTATCGCATGAACTAGATTTTCATCTAAGGTGTCAAGGTATATTTATTTCAATGGCAAGATTGGCAGTACAAACGATTTAGGCATAACTATAGTTTAAAAAAGGGATTTAAATTAGACTGAATAAAAATACGCATGCAATAATTTAAAACAAAAATTAAATAATTTTAAATAATGGGATCAAATATGATCAAGGGTATATAACTTGCCTTGCTTGATTGGTTGCTCTCAAACGGCGTCGAATTCTGACTCTCTGAAGTCGTCGAAATCTATACGTGAAAATAAGCCAAATTCAAACAAATTTCAAATGAAGATCCAAATGAACTCCAAATTAAATAATATTAGTTTGGTTAGCTAGATCTTGAATTTATTGGAATTTAGAAATTTGAATCGATGAAATCGGAGTTCGTATGAAGGAGAACAAACCCCGAGAAGTTTCAAAATCACATGAAATGATGAAATTGGATTTTCCCGAGTTATGGAATTATTCTTGTGAAGGAAAATCAGATTAATGACGCATGGTGATGTCAGCCCTCAGAATTTTAGAATTAAAAGAAATAAAATAAAACCCTGACATGTGGCACCCACATGACAGTGACTCGGCTTACGGTAGACCACATCCACCGAGCTAGGGTTTTGATTAGAGTGTGAACCGCCACACTCTGTGGCGACATGGGCGGTGGTGGCGCCACGTAGGCAAAAAGGTGACGTGGCGCACGCGTGGCCATGAGGTGGTGCGGCCACGTCAGCTTGGCGGCCGGCGGCGATGGTGTTGAGCTCGCTGGCGCTACGCGCCACGGCGAGCTCCGCCGAGGGGCTCAACGCGAAGAGGAGAAAAAGGGGAATGCGATGCTCACCACGGTGACGATTGTACGTGAAGGAAACGGCGGCGGCAATGGCGACGATGGTGGTGAGGATCGGCGGTGTGGGGGTGCGGCGCTCCGGTGGCTCTCCAGCGAAGGCGCGGCGGCGCGCACCGGGTAGGCGAAGAGGCGGTGGTGCCGATGGTGTAGGCGGCGATGGCGAGGAGGTGGTGTCAGCACTGGAATCGGAGAAGAAAGGGCGCTCGGCCGAGGATCTTCAAACTTGAAATCCGGCGAAACCGAGAAGGGAGAGGAGTAGTGGGTGGCGGGGTTGGAATGAGGAGGAACGGGTGCTCACTGTGCTCCCTTTTATAGGGCGAGGGGAGGCCGGGGTAGGGAGATCATGGGCGCGGCCATTTCAGTGACAATGGCGTGATCCGGCGCACGTGCGCGTGATTGAGGGGGCAATGGGCAGGAACGGGCGCAGCGTGATGAGGGGTCATAATGCGCACAACCGTGAGGGGGAGAGAGGGCGGAAATGGCGGCGAAAATAGAGCTCCCACACGCGGTCATGGCGGCGCCGTGCACTTCTTGCGCGAGGAAGAAGGGGTAGAGGAAGAAGGGCGTGGGGCGGTTGGATTTCAATCCAACAGCACGGATGGTTCTGTGCGGCAAGTGCGCGTGATGGCCGTCTGATGTAAATCGGACGGTCGAGAGAGGGAGAGGCGGGTTGAGTAGCGGCGGTCGGGCGAGTGGAGCGGGCGAAGTCTTGATCTTGTATGGAGGAGGAATGAGCCAAGGAGGTTTCGGCCCAAAGGTTAAAGAAGGATTTAAATTCATTTTCTTATTTTAAATATTCCGATTAAATAAAAAGGAGCTTAGAAAATAGCAAATAAAATCAAAAAATTCTAGACAAATTCACAGAAATTCCTAGAGTTATTTTGGACTTAAATAAAATAATTCCAACTATTATTTGGTAATAGATTTTGCAATTAAAATTATTTTGGCTTTAAAATAATTAGGAAAAAGCTTTTAAATTCGAGAAATTAATTAAATTTTTATTTTTCAACTTTAACTCAAATAAAACTTCAAAAAATTCAATAAATTTTATTTTTGACTTTTAAAACTTCAGAAATTCAAATAAAGCAATAAAACTCTTTCAAATATCAGAAAATCTAATAAAATAATAACTTTATTATTTTTAATTTAGTAACAACATTTTGGGATGTTACACTAGCTTTATTTGATAAAGAGCTACTCTCATTTTGTGCCATTATTCCTTTGGTTCGAGCTTTATTGGTTGATATGTGATATACTTTAACTTGACTATTTGTAGCTTGTGCTAGTTTATGTTGAGTAGAGCTAGTTTATTCAATGTTGTATATTTTGCTGAAATTTTGTTAGTAAGTTGAAGAAAAGTGGTTCTGTAAGGTAGATTAATAGCATCCTAGGCTCTATGTTGGGCAGGGGGTGTTACATGAAACATGTGAATCTTGTTTACTTGGCAAGATGACAAAAGCACCTTTCACAACTAGATATGAGAGGGCAAGCGACCTATTGGCCCTTATACATACGGATGTATGTGGACCAATGAGCATTTCGGCTAGAGGTGGTTTTTAGTACTTCATAACTTTTACTGATGACTTTAGTAGATATGGTTACATCTACTTAATGAGGCATAAGTCTAAATCCTTTGAAAAGTTCATGGAATTTCATAATGAGGTGTAGAATCAACTTGGCAAGACAATTAGATATCTACGTTCAGATCGTGGAGCTGAATATTTGAGCCATGAGTTTGGTGATCGTCGAAAGGAATGTGGAATTGTTCCACAAATTACTCTGCCGGGAACGCCTCAATGGAATGGGGTGTCTAAACGACGGAACTGAACATTGTTGGACATGGTTCGGTCAATGATGAGCCAATCTGATCTTCCATTGCAATTCTAGGGATACGCTCTAGAAACAGTGACTTTCACTTTAAATAGGGTTCCATCAAAAACTGTAGAAACGACACCATATGAGATATGGACCAGGAAGAGTCATGGATTGTCTTTTCTCAAGATATGGGGCTGTGAGGTTTATGTAAAACATTTGACGTCTGATAAACTCACACCCAAGTCGGTTAAGTGTTTCTTTGTGGGGTATCCTAAGGAAACTAAAGGATATTACTTTTATAATCGGGATGATAACAAAATGTTTGTTGCCCGAAATGGTGTCTTAAAGAGTTTCTTTCCAAATGAGTTAGTGGGAGCAAGGTGCAACTCTAAGAAATTTGGAAAACATCCAAAAATGTTTCAACTCCTACTGAACCTCTACAGGATGAACAAAATGTTGTAGGACATGTAGATGAAGCATCAGCCCCACGTAGATCTAAAAAGCCATGTCAATTGCTTGTAAGGTTTGGGCATGACATTTTATTATTGAATAATGATGAGCCTAAGACTTATTCGGAAGCGATGGTGGACCTAGACTCGGAGTCATGGCTTGAAGCCATGAGATCCAAGATAAAATCCATTCATGACAATCATGTTTGGAACTTGGCTGATGCACCTGATGGTGTCGAAACCATTGAGTGCAAATGGATTTTTAAGAAAAATATAGATATGGATGGAAATGTTCACATTCATAAAGAATGACTAGTAGCGAATGGTTTCAAACAAATTTAAGGTGTTGATTATGATGAAACCTTCTCACCTGTCACTATGCTTAAGTCCATCTGGATCATTCTAGCTATTGCTGCATATTTCGATTATGAGATATGGCAAATGGATGTCAAAACGACTTTCCTAACTGGAAACCTAAGTAAGAATGTGTACATTTCACAAACTAAGGGTTTGGTCGATCCACGGGAAGCTAGAAAGGTATGCAAGCTTGAGAAATCCATTTATGGATTAAAGCAACCATCTCGGAGTTGGAACATTCGTTTTGATGAAGTGGTCAAAGGGTTTGACTTCATCAAGAATGAAGAAGAACCTTGTGTTCACAAGAAGTTTAGTGGGAGCAAACTTGTGTTTCTAATATTGTATGTAGATGACATACTACTGGTCAGAAATGACATTCCTATACTTGAATCTATTAAAACTTCATTAAGAAATAGTTTCTCGATGAAAGATTTAGGAGATGCAGCATATATTATTGGAATAAGGATCTATAGTGATAGATCTAAAAAGCTAATTGGATTAAGCCAAGATATGTACATTGACAAGGTGTTGAAACGGTTCAACTTGCAAGATTCCAAGAAAGGTTTTTTGCCCATGTCACATGGTATTAATCTGAGCAAGACTCAGTATCCTACGACCACTGATGAGCGAGACAAAATGAGTAGAATCACATATGCTTCGGCTATAGGATCTATCATGTAAGCCATGCTGTGTACACGACCAGATGTGTCATATGCTATAAGTGTTACGACCAGATTTTAGTCAGATCCAGGTGAAGGTCACTGGATTGCAGTCAAGAATATCCTTAAGTACTTGAGAATGACTAAGGATGCATTCCGTGTTTATGATGGTGAGGAAGGGCTGGTCGTAAATGTTTACACCGATGCTAGCTTTCAAACCGACAAGGATGATTTCAGATCGTAGTCTGGGTTTATGTTTTGTCTTAATGGAGGAGTAATGAGCTAGAAAAGTTCCAAGTAAGGAATGATTGCTGATTCTACAATAGAGGCATAGAGGCTGAGTACATTGCGGCTTCGAAAGCTACAAAGGAAGTCGAATGGATTAGGAAGTTCATTAATGAACTGGGTGTGGTTTCGAGTGCTTGCAGTCCAATGGATCTCTATTGTGATAATAGTGCAGCCAATGCACAAGCTAAGGAGCCTAGATTGGATCGAAAGTCCAAACACATACTTCGATGATATCACATTATTCGTGGGATCGTTGAAAGAGGTGATGTGAAGATATGCGAAGTGCACATGAATTTGAATATTACTGATCTGTTGACAAAGCCTCTCCCACAACCTAAGCACACTACTACAAAAAGGCTAATACTGGACGCCTGATTAGAGATGGTTGACCAAAACCTTCTATATTAAACACAATCATAGATAGTTTTGGCTTAGAGATCGTCTGTGTTACTTTTTGCGCTAAAAACCATCTGTGAAGAGGTAATATCACAGACTGTTCATGTTGAAAACCATCTGTGATACTTCACAGATAGTTCTAAACAAGAACCGTCTGTGATATTACAAAAGATCACAGACGGTTCTGAACAAGAACCGTCTATGATACTTCACAAACGGTTTTCAACATGAACTGTCTGTGACTTCCCATCCTCTTCATAGATGGTTTATATTAAAAACTGTCTATGATAATCTCATTTATTGCAGACCCGACCCTCACAGATCGATATGTCTTAAATTCCTACTTTGTTCTCGCTACTGCAGCTGGAGGCCAATGGGGCTTTGAGGCAATTTGGTGAAAGGAGACCGGCCGCAGATTTGGTAATTTGTTCTTGACTATCGATGGTTAGTACATAATTAATTTGTTCCTTTCATTATATTCTAGATATAGCTTTGTAAAGAGAGAATTGGAGATGGTTTAGATCAGTAAAGAGAGGATTGAAGATGGTTTAGATCTAGCCTTTTGTGTTGTTTTGCAAATGTTGGCTTCTTGCCATCTAAAGTTGGGCATAGGCTATCCATAATGTGTTTGTGATGAACAACCACAACCTGACCGTACGGTGCATTGGTGTTTTTTCAGTTCATTAGAAATACATATTTCAAATGACATATCAAAAGTTGCATCTATAGTATACTAATTAATTAATTCAATATTTAACATCAAATTGTTATATGCGTCGTGTAGATGGACCGAAGCTGGATGTACGTTGGCAACCGTGTGACTGAAAATTACATTAATGGCGTGTCTGCTTTTACAAGAGCTGCCAAAGAGGATATGTTGAATAAGGGGGTGGAATATATGTACTGTCCATGCATTGACTGCGAGAATCTAAAGATGTTTAAGAACCAAGTCTCTACTACAAAACAGGCTATAGTAGACGCCCCATCACAGACGGTTCCTATGGAACTGTCTGTGTTGGGTCTGTCGGGATGAGGCATCAGCACTGCCGGCCTATCACAGATGGTTTTATTAATAACCGTCTGTGATAGGCATCTATCACAAACGGTTCATTAAAAGAACCGTCTGTGATATATCATAGATAGTTCTTTTAAACAACCGTCTGTGATAATGTCCAGAATCACAGACGGTTTTATTCATCAACCGTCTGTGATATATCATAGATGGTTCTGTTAATGAACTGTCTGTGATAATCTCCATTATCTCAGACGGTTGTAAAGAAAGACCGTCTGTGAACTATCACCGATGGTTCTATTTAAAAACAGTCTGTGATAGGCATCTATCACAGACGGTTGATTATAAGAACCGTCTATGACATGCTCGCCCTATAAATACGTGGACCAGACCCCTGCCCATTCCCATTTGAGTCACCACCAGGTAAACGCCCGAGGGTAAGCGCCGCCGACAGAGCGTGAAGGGAGGAGAAGGAGAGGAGAAAGGGAGGAGAAGGAGAGGATTCTTGAGCGATATTTGGCTTTTTTGTCGTGAGCTCTATAACCCTTTAGAGCATCTGCAATGTACGTGCTTATCCGGTTCAAATGGCTAGATTTAATGCTAGGAACCGATTCCACATGTTGGAAGCTACCGATTCCGAAGCAAAACTCTAGGAACCAATGCAAACTTTGCATCCGGATGCAAGTGAATAGAATAATATTTTTCATTGGGTGGTTAGCATATGCATTAAGTTCTATTTGGGGGAAGGAAATGGAGAGAGAGAGTGGTTGAGAGAGATTTTATTTCTTTTCTTATTTTTTAATAAGATGTCGGTCCCACTTAAGAGTAATAATCGGATCAATACATTGGGGGGAAAATGACTAGTTCTTTGAATGCTTACGTGACATCTCTTTGAATCAGTATCGGTTCAATACATTGGAGATGCTCTTATGTTGCTATAAATTAATCGCTAATCAATTTAAGTATGTTCGGTAAATAGGAAGCTCATTGCGCCGCCGACAGAGAGGGAAGGGAGGAGAAGGCGAGGATTGTCGAGAGATAGTAGGTATTTTCATCATGAGCTCCGAGGTTAACGATCTAAAACCCTTTATGTTTGCTACAAATTAATCGCTAATCAATTTAAGTATGTTTGGTAAATAGGAAGCCCATTGCGCCGCCGACAAAGAGGGAAGGGAGGAGAAGGAGAGGATTCTCGAGATATATTTGGTATTTTCTTCGTGAGCTCGGAGCGTAACGATCTATAACCCTTTATGTTTGCTATAAATTAATCGCTAATCAATTTAAGTATGTTAGGTAAATAGGAAGAGTAAGTACTTGCGGTTTATTAATCTAATTTGACACTAATTTGTTACATGTGTAGCGTAGATGGACCGAAACTAGATGTACAGTGTGAACCGTGTGAGTCAAGAGTACATTAATGGCGTGGTTGCTTTTAGAAGAGCCACCGAGCAGGATATGTTAAAGAAGGGGATAAATTTTATGTACTGTCCATGCATTGATTGCGGTAATCTAAAGATGTTTAACAACGTGATGCAGATCGAAGCGCACTTGATTCGAAGGGGTTTCAAAAAAGGGTATACATGTTGGACCAGTCACGGTGAAGAGCAGATTATACCAGAAGTTAATAATGACGACAACGCTGAGGAAGTCAACGATTTGCCAGATGTCGACTGTGCTTTTGATGAGGATAGGTCGCCCAATGACAATCTAGATTAGATGCTATGTGATGCAGAAGAGAACTATAGTGAGAGAGAGTTTTGTAAATTTGAGGGCTTAAGGGAGGACTCGGTGAGACCTTTGTTCGCTGGCTGCAAGTCAAAATACACAAGGTTGTCAACCGTGCTTGAACTACTGAAATTGAAGGCAAGCAATGGTTGGTCTGATAAGAGTTTCACGGCATTGGTAGGTCTCCTAGCGGACATCTTTCGGAGGGAAACGTGTTGCCCAACACCACCTACCAAGCAAAGAAGGTTATTTGTCCATTGGGCATGGAAGTAGAAAGAACACATGCATGTCCGAACGATTATATCCTCTACCGTAAAGAGTATGCAGACATGCATGTATGTCCCGTGTGCAAAGCGTCCCGATACAAGCGTTAGAATACTGCTAAGGTGAAGCAAGGACCTCCAGCTAAGATGTTGTGGTATCTGCTTGTGATCTCACGTTTGAAGCGTTTATTTGCGAACCCAATGGAGGCAAGATTGGTGCGTTGGCACACGGAGGAGCGTAAGAGAGATGGAAAGCTAAGACACCCTACTGATTCTGCCCAGTGGAGAAACCTTGATCAGAGCTTCAAAGAGTTCAGTGCGGAACCGAGGAACATAAGGTTAGGGTTGAGCACGGATGGAATGAATCCTTTCGGTAACATGAGCAGTCGACATAGCACCTGGCCCGTGAATCTATGTATGTACAACCTTCCTCCTTGGCTGTGTATGAAGCGGAAGTACATTTTGATGTTACTACTTATCCAAGGGCAAAAGCAACCTGGGAATGATATTGATGTGTACTTAGCACCATTGCTGGAAGATCTTGTGACACTGTGGAACGAAGAGGTACAGGTATGGGATGCATACAAATGAGAGAACTTTACTTTACATGCCATGTTGTTCTGCACCATCAATGGTTTTCCTACCCTTGGTAACCTGTCGGGCTTTAGTACAAAAGGAGCCAAAGCCTGTCCGCACTGCTTAGATGCTACGGAGGGTGTATGGCTGAACAACTCGCGCAAAACTGTGTATATACGTCACCGTAGGTTCCTTCCCAGGAGTCACCCATACTGCAAGATGAAGAAACAATTCGATGGAAATGAGGAGAACGGTTCAGCTCCAAGGGCTTTTAGAGAGAAAGAGGTCTATGATATGGTTAAGGATATCAATGTTGTGCTTGGAAAGGGACGTAAATTAAGAACCCGTTAGAAGAACATCTGGAAGAAGTGGTCAATTTTTTGGGACTTGCCTTATTGGGAGCACTTAGAAGTTCGCCACTGCATTGACGTCATGCACGTAGAGAAGAATGTATGTGATAGCTTGATTGGTCTCTTACTGAACATTAGTTGCAAAACAAAGGATGGTGTTAACGCACGGCGTGACTTGGTTGATATGAACATAAGGGCCGAGTTAGCACCGAAAGAGACCGATCTGAGATGAGCGTACCTTCCCCGACTTGCTACACTCTATCCAAGGCGAGAGAAATGAAGCGTGCGAGCTTGCATGGTGTGAAAGTCCCGTCTGGTTACTCCGCTAACATTAAGAAACTTGTTTCTATGCAAGATCTGAAATTAATTGGTATGAAGTCTCATGATTGTCATGTGCTGATGACACAAATGCTTCCTGTTGCAATTAGGAGTATCTTGCCGAAAAAGGTCCGAGTGGCAATCTTGAGGCTGTGTTATTTCTTCAACTCAATTGCTTAGAATGTCATCGATCCCCAAGGACTAGATGCTCTGCAGGTCGAGGTGGTGACGACTCTATGTCATCTTGAGATGTATTTCCCTCCGTCATTTTGCGATATCATGGTCCATCTTATTGTTCACCTTGTGAAAGAGATAAAGATATGCGGCCCTGTGTTCCTACGTCATATCTACCCGTTTGAGAGGTACATGGGAATTCTCAAGTCCTATGTACGGAATCGATCTCGACCGAAGAGCAGCATCATCGAAGGTTATGCAACCGAAGAGGTCATTAAGTTCTGCGTCGACTACATGGCTCAGGTGGAACCGATAGGTTTGCCTCTATCTCACCATGAGGGGAGACTGGATGGTATCGGGACCATCGGAAGGAAATCAATCACTCCCGATCTGGATACATACGCTCAAGCCCATTTCATGGTCTTGCAACACATGACCCAGGTGTCCCCGTACATCGATGAGCACAAAGACATGGTACGCCAACAGAATCCAGACCGGTCGGAGGTTTGGATCACGAGAGAGCACAACCGTCGATTCAACGAATGGTTAAAGGTGTGAATAACTGGGAGGTCATCAAGTGATGATACGCTGCTATGGTTGGCACAAGGGCCACAATTTACAATTGTCACATGGCAAGGATACGACATAAATGTGTACATATTTTATATGGCAACTCAGGATAGGAGAGCACAGTCCAGAACAACGGTGTCCGCATAGATGCATTCAGTACCGATGGGCTGAGGAGCTCCTACTATGGGCAAATAGAGGAGATATGGGAGCTCGACTACGTGCTTTTCAAGATCCCCCTCTTTTGGTGCCGTTGGGTCCATCCCCCACAGGTGAAGGTCGACAAGTACGGTGTCACTACCGTGGACCTCGAACGTGTCGGATACAAAGACGAACCATTCATACTAGCTAACCAAGTTGTTCAAGTCTTCTATGTAACCGACCCGGCAAATAAGAAGCGCTACGTAGTTCTTCATGGAAAAGGGAGGATTGTCGGAGTTGAGAATGTAATGGACGAGGAAGAATACAATCAATTTGATGAGTTGCCTCCTTTCGGAAACGGCATCAGGCTCGAGGAAGAACCCAGTGAGGAAGCTAGCTATATGCGCGTAGATCATCATGAAGGGCTATATTTTAATTAAGAATTTACTCTATTATAATTAATTTATTCCATAACATCATGTGTTATGGACTTGTAATCTCTCATATATTTTGATGTCAACGTGAAATTGTCATGTGTTAATGTGTTATGGACTTGTCATCTTCGATATTGATGTCAATGTGGATGTTCATTGCAATTTTGGAGTATCAAAATTGGTTTCACTTGATTTGGAGTTGAGTTGAATTAGATATGAATTTTTGAAGTCAAATGTGTTATGAACTTGCCACCAGGTTCATATGACAATCACTTGTCACCAGGTTATGAATTTTTGAAGTCAAATGTGTTATGAACTTGTCACCAGGTTCATATGACAATCACTTGTCACCAGGTTTTGTCAGGATAGCAGGATCATAGACGGTTCTCCTACAGAACCGTCTGTGATAGCCTTTTTATAAGGAGGGAACTGCTAGGGTTTTTGCTCTTGATCATCACTTCCACTACTCCCGTACCCCTTAAGCTCTCGTGTGCTCGTTTGCCTCCTCTAGGGCTCGCCACCTCCCTGCTCAGACTCCAGCCCGACGACCGGCCGCCTCCCTCCTCCGACACGCAGCCTCCTCTGACTCCAGCTCGACGACTAGCCGCCTCCCTCCTCCGACTCCAGCCCGACGAGCGGCCGCCTCCCTCCTCCGACTCCAACCCGACTCCACTACACATCGCCATCCTCCTCTCTAGCCTGTCACCGGCTCCCTCCTCGCGCCGACTCTAGCGCCTCCTCTGGTACTCCCTCGCACCTCCTGTGGTATACCACTCTACTCGCTCTATCCCGCTCCCTCCCTTGCTCTGTGAGTATTGTTGCTTATCTCACTTTGTCCCTTCGCATTTGTGCTGTGTTAGAGAATTTTTCATTCTGTGATTGTTAATCTTTAGTACAAAGAGAGAAATTGCAAAGTGGTGGGTTCTGTTAATAGCTCAATGATGATTGTTGCCATATTATGAGATTGAATAGTTAACTAGAATTAGACTTGAGCTTATTTAGAATTGCTTACTTTTGTTATTTTATTACTATCAGATTAGCTCCTTTCTCAGTCTCTTTGTCTATTGGTGTATTTCTGTTCTGCACTAAAATATTGCTTCTGCTCTATTTTTGGTTTGTATGAACTGCAAGCATATTTGTTTCCTGTGATATGTCAGATGTCCAATTTTGTGTTAGCCAAAAATTTCAATATGTTGGAATAGTGTCTGTGTACTGTTAATCTCTAGACGTTTTATTGACTGAGAGTTTAATCTGCGGTATTGAGATAAAATTTGACATATTAGTGAAGCATTTGTTTTTGAGCTCAATGTCTGATTTGGAGTTATCATATTCAATTGGTGAAGAATTTTGGCATAATGGTTGAGATGGCAAAGACTATGTCTTTTGCAACTAGCCTAATGAGAGCAATCGAACAAATTAAAAATCTGAGCTCTATGCTCATTTTTTATGTTCTCATGATGTTTGTGTTAACCATTTTATTCTCTTTAGATGACTTGGGAGAATTACATGAGTACATGTTATTTTGGTCATTTAAATTCTTTTGGAATTATGCTTTAATGCTAATTAATTTTGTTGGGATTAATTCTGAAATCTTGCTAAAACTGTATTTTTTACAACAATCCAGAAAGAAAGTTTTACTTGATTCTGTTTTGTTTCTATGTCTTCATTAAAGGCTAGTCTTCTGTACATGAAACATTAAACCTTTGCTTAGCATTTCCTTAGAGAAGCTGGTGGATTAAGGAGTGTTAGAATAGGAGCTAACTCGATGCCTGAATTCAACTACCTAGCTTGCTCCTTGGGCGTTCATCCTAAACGTTCAGGTGAAACACAGCCTACTTCATCGATCCTAACACACTTGAGTGTACCTTTGCTTCATGCCAATCCTCCACGGCATGAAGCAAATGGTACACTCCAGTGTGTCGGGCTCGATGAAGTAGGCTCGGGCAAAGATAGGCTCAGGCAAAAGATTTGTATCACTAGTTTCTATCTATACAAAGATCACAAGAGATTGTTATACATGTGATTGTTATGTCAGTCTAGTTAAGCTTTGGATAGAGATCAAAATCTGAATTTTAGTGTTCTTATCCAATTTATTCATATACATGTGGTACATGTTTTGCATTTCAATCAATTTAAATGACATGAATGATTTACATTTGATTATGTTAATCTGGTCCTCCCTCGTGCCTTGTCTGGAATTAATTATGCAATTTCATTCATATACATGTGGTATATGTTTAGCATTTCAATCAATTTAAATGACTTGAATGATTTACATTTGATTATGTTAATTTGGTCATTTAAATGCCGTTGGATTAATGCTTTATTATTTCATATTTATGTTGGAATTAATTATGATTATTTGCTAATATTGCACATGTTGAGCATATTATTCAGTTTAAATGACATGGAGATACTTCATATGTATATGTCAATTTGGGACACTTGCAATCCATTTTATTGCATATGTAACTTATATAGATAGCGAGTAAGCGAGATGGTAGAGGCACCGTCTTCATCGCCGTCACCGACGCCGCAGATGGTAGAGGCACCGTCTTCGCCGTCGGCACCGACGAGGCCGCCGTCACCAACGCAGCCTAATGCGTCATGCTGCCCATCGACGATAATGACACGGAAAGCGAGATGGTAGAGGAAAATCGCAAATGCCTGTGTGCCGACTAGTCATCACGGAGGTCAGTGACTTTGGGGTCCCTCTGAGACCCAAGAGATCAGCGGCGAGATTTCGGACCATCTGCGGGATAATTGCAAGGGAACGGGTCCCCATCACCACACCAAGGTGGAAGGATCTGACGAAAGAAGTGAGAGGCGCGCTGTGGACAGAAATTTCAAGCATGTTCACTATCCCAGAAGCAGACATGGCATGCGTGCAACGGACGGCGATGCTCACGATGGATAAATCGTGGAGGACCTTCAAGAGCATTGTTGTCACGAAGTACGTGAACACGGGTCAGACGCCCTTCGCGAAGTATGGATTCTTGACGCGGGAAGCATGGGACGTCTTTGTGGCCATGAAGACAATGGCCGAATTTAAGGAGAAAAGTGCGGCGCACAAAGCTCTCTAGACACGAAACACTCACCCGCACAGACTTAGCACCGTCGGGTACGCGGGTAAATACGAGGAATGGGCGGCGGAGGAGGAGAACGCATTTCCTGATGTCACAGACCCACATTCCCTAAGCTGGTTAAAAGCGAGGGCAAAAGTCTCGTCTTCGGGCAGCATCTCTTTTACAAACCCAACAGACCAGGAAGTGTCACAACGTGTGGTAAATATGTCGAACTACGTAGTGGTTAATCTCTACTACTTAAATATTGGAGTTGGTGGTGGTGTGTCCTCCCACTCACGTTGTCGTCCGTCCGATCGAAGAGTAGAGAATGGACAGTCCACTTCGTACAGCACTACAACAAAATAACTGTGTCCCGCTCCCACGCTCTCGACTCCCCACGCAAAACCGCTACAGACGCCACGCCAAACCCCCGTCTCCCTTTCTTCTTCACCTCCCAACCCTTTTTCTCCCGATTCCCTTTCTTCCTCTCTATTTCTCCCTTGTTGCCTCACCCAGCTTGGTCCTGGCGCCTCCGGCCGCTGGCCCGGTCCGGCTCCCTGCGCCACCTCCACTGTCCTGCGCGCCTACAATGGCTGGCGCCGCCTTCTCTCACCCGGCCGCCACCCTCTCTCTCTAGGGTGCCTCCTACTCGGCGCCACCCCTCCGTCCATTAGCAGCCGGCGCCGCCGGCTCTCCGCCCCGCCACGGCCCGGGCGCACCCCGGAGAGGACGACGATGTCACTGTGACCGAGCGAGCGGGCGGAGGTGCGGCGCAGCCGCTAAGGTGGTGGTGGACGCCGAGGAGGGCCAGCGCCAGTGCGAGGACAACATGGTGGAGATCCGCAAGATCCGCCGCGAGGAGAGTCTGCTGAAGAAGCGCCGCGATGGCCTCCCGCCCTCCGTGGTTGCGGCCTCCTGCTCGTCTTCCTTCGGTGAGTCGACACATCCCAGATCCGGCGCGCCACCTCTAGGACGCCGCCGTGTAGATCTGTCTTGTTTGGTTTTCGTTTGTGCTGATTTGAGCTTTTTGTCGCTTCGATTTGAGGTTCTTGGTGCTGCATTTGGGGGAGTTCCCGGCAAGCTGATTCAATTGTCTATCTTCACCAGCGCATTGCCCTATGTCAACAATGTCCCACACCTGGGGAACATAATCGGCTATGAGCATCCCTTCTATTGCACCATCTCCCCCAAATTCTCCTCCCCCCCCCGACCTCTAGCTGCTCGTCGTCGATTTGTCTGATGGATTTGGTTGGGTGTTGTAGGTGTGCTCAGCGCCGATGTGTTTGCGTGGTACTGCCGGCTGCAGGGTTACAACGTGATCTACATATGCGGCACCGACGATTACAGGACGGCCACCGAGACCAAGGCCATGGAGGAGAAGTGCTCGCCCAAGGAGATCTGCGACAAGTGAGATACCCTAGATACCCTTCACCTTTCGAAGCTTCTCTTTGAATATGGTTTGTTGGTAACTTGGTATGGAGGATTCGTTTAGAGTATATATGGTTGTGCTCAAGCTGTTTGATTTGGAGGGTTTTAGGCACCTAACGAGGTGAACTGTATGGGGGAAGCAGGGTTGGCTTGAGTTTTGACGTAAATTTGTGCGGTGCTCCTCGTGCGTGGCGATTTGTGGTGGTATTTCGCTCAATTGGGTGTTTAGTAGTACAGTATAGTTAATGTTTAGTGATGATTTTTGGGAGCTAATCATGAATATGAAGGCATGTACGGAGCTAAGAAAATTGGTTTGCTCTTTAGTTGATTTGCTTTCTTGAACTGGTTTTTTGGTTAGATTTCGTTCCTAAATCACAATAACAGGAGCTTTCACGCTGCAATAGTTGGTTAACAACTGTTCGATCTGGCTTAGTCAATCTGCATGCATTGAACGAATTTAATGCTACATTTTTCTTAGAGTTTGACAATTATATCTTCCATAGTTACAATTGACCTTTAGAAAATCTATCAAATACTTCTTTGACTTGTAATTTATACATGAATGTTTCAGTTATCAACCTGTGATATGCTACATATGTATCTTTGTAGATTTACATAGTTTATGTGTAAATGAAATCATTTTGTTCATAGGAAGCTTTCCCTGTTGAAATTGCTGGTATCATGCTATCCATAATGAGGCCACCGCCGTCATTTTGTGGAAGTTTCGGTTAAATCTATGGAGAAGTGATTTAGTTTGAGCTTCAAATGTGAGTAAACATAAGCAGATACAGCTGTTTGTCTTGTGCTCTCTGCTTACTTTATTGCTTAAGCCAGTGTTGGACCGGAATATTGTCACCCAGCCAGAAGTTAGAAAATGAATTTCCTATGTTACAAAGACCATAACTCTTTTGTAGTTTGGATTTTGGAATGATCAACCTAGATAGATGATTGAGTAGGCGAAATACCCAGCAAATACAAACGCTCAATAGATGAGCACGAATGGCTATTGTTTAGCTACCTCTTTGGCATGTGAAATACCTGATCTATTTGGGATCCCTTCTCTTGTTTGTGACCCTAAATGAGCAAGATCTTTCTGTCAGTACTTAGGTTATCTATCTTAATTAAATCCTCTCGATCAAGAAATCCTCGTGAATATGATATCGACCATTAGTCGATAAATCTCATTCAGATTTGGTAGAAACTTCGTAGAATTGTCTTGATTAATTGGATGTTTTCTTTTGATAATTTTATGAGCCACTACTATCTTATCGGTCATCTAATTATTACGTGTTGTCGTCGCCTTTGGAGCAAAAAGTGAACAACAATCCAAACTTGCATCTAGAAAAGTATTGTCTAGCTTTCTTTTCCTTGTGCAAATTAGAACAATTTTGCTGAGAGATATCTGAATTGTAATTATTTCCTTTTTCTAGTACGCTCGTATCATCCAGAAGCTTGGTTTTCCTGCTAAATTCAAGGTACCTAATCCTTACTTGTGTAAATTGTGCATGGTGTTCATGTTTTAATATATTATTGTTTGATGAACATTTGTTAATTCTTTAATGTCAGGACTTCAAGTTTTAGAATATTGTTGGGTCTTGTGATGTCAAATTCCCTATAAGGCTTGAGGGCCTTGCATATTCTCATGGTGCTTTCTCAAGTGTAAGTTGCATTCCCTGATATTTGAGCACTACGCCCCTACATTTTGTTCTTTCTTGAACTTTCCTGTTCCTTGTTTTGGAACCGATGTTTTACATGGTTGCCTGCAGTATGAGCGAGATCTCTTTCTGGCCTGATTTATCGAATGAAACAACCAAAGATTGTCCTGCTGATTTTGTTTGAGCAAGATTGTTCTGACGGAGCAAAGGTTAGCGACCATTTCTGTGGGTTTGTCTATAATTCATTGCGCTATATCTAACACTACTCTCTTTCGGTGAGAGATGAGACATATCTTGCCTTGAAAACATATACCTGTCCTCACGAGTTCAAAAAGTCCGGCAATGGTGCGTGGCATCCGAGTACATTTTCATTGGGTATAGTTATGCTATGAGTAAATACGAAATGTACATATCATTCCATTGATAAGTGGGGTTGTTAAAGGGGGATTTGTTTGTGCTGCTCAATGCTTGTGATTCTTGTTTAAATATAACCAAATAAAAATTATTTGTCTTTGAACTAATTCAAGGTAATATCCAAATTAACTTCCTGTGGAGTATGGGAGATGTTTGTCATCCTCCACCTTCTTAATAAGTCCATCTCATGCCAGCATACAACTTGGAGCATCTAGATGTAATCTGGCTTCTAGCTGTTCTTATCTTAGTAGAGATGTTGCTCACAAAACTGTACCTCGTGTGCTTATTTTCGGCGCTGGTAACCATTGAATATCATCCTAGGTGCATATGTAAAATTTTAACCCTTGTATTTTTTGCTTTCAAGTCCAAGCTTGAAACTCCAACTGGTTGTTAAGACATATTTCATTTCACCTATGAAAGAATAAAAGGATAATACCAGCTATGTCACTTCTACAAGCAAGCTCTGGCATGTTGTGATCTTCAATCTTCAGGCCTTATTTATTCTCCTGCAAGCAATGAGATGTAACCTGGCTTGTAGTTGTTGTGGTGTATAAGGTACTCTATGTTGAATTAAAATATCTCTGTTAATTTCCCTTTACTATTTGATTTTTTGAATTTTGAAGAATAATTATTGATTTTTTAAAATTTTTGAATAATAGCCGTCGAGTTCTTATGATAACGATGAGCTAACATTTTCTCATGGCCACAGTGCCCCCAAAAGTAGCACATTTTCTCGGTGATATTTCTACGTATCACAGACGGTTCTTAAATAGAACCGTCTGTGATATTCTCGGATCACATATGGTTTTTAGTAGAAACCGTCTAGAATAATAGCCTTCACATACGGTTTCAACAAAAAACCATCTGTGATAGTGCGTATCACAGACGGTTTTGAACCGTCTGTGATAACTGCCTGTTATCATAGACCAACAAATATAGACGGTTCGGAAACCGTCTGTGATGACGGTTCCAAACCGTCTGTGATGAGGCTTCCTGTAGTAGTGAGTGTAGATCGAAGCACACTTGATTCGAAGGGGTTTCAAAAAGGACTATACATGTTGGACCAGTCACGGTGAAGAGTAGATTATACAGGAAGATAGTAATAATGACATCGCCGACGTAGTCA
The DNA here is from genome assembly GCA_036346405.1 of Phyllostachys edulis. Lineage (NCBI taxonomy): Eukaryota > Viridiplantae > Streptophyta > Magnoliopsida > Poales > Poaceae > Phyllostachys > Phyllostachys edulis. Next base: position 78,155,951 of record CM070551.1, on the reverse strand, counting down.
ACGATATGCCGCCAGATGATGTCAATTGTTGTTGGACCGAAACGACGACTAGAAGGGGGAGGGGTAAATCGGAGCGTTGTCTCTTTTTCCCTTTGATCGTATTCAATTTAATTTTCACTCCAATAGCTATAAAAGCTATGAAGATCAATTGACAAGCATAGTAGAAGGCTTGTGTTGAATCCAATCAAAACCCCAAAGCAAATCAACTAAAAACTCAAATTAAAATGAGTTGGGCGGTAGTACCGGTGAATAGTAGCGGTAGTACCAAGGGTTTGGATAATATCAGTTGTACGCAAGTACTGAATGAGCTAGCTAGACTAAGACAAGACCTAGACTAACAGAACTAGACTACTCTTCATCGTTGCCTTGTCCGTCGACTTCGAGATCCTCATAGTATGTATAATCTCCTTGATTCGCATGATCTAAAGGGTTTGGGATAGAGAGCAAGAATGAGCACAACTTCCATGCTCGCGAGCCAACACACAAGATGCACTAATATATATATGTAAGGCTAAACAAGGATGGCTTGGGTTCTTTTATTTGCTAAAGCAACATTTTTAATTATCGTAATTACAAATTCCCATCACTTAGCATTTTAACCAAATTGTATTTTATTAAAGAGAGTAATTGTGCAATATTTAATAACAGCAGAGGTTCCCTCCACCTTATGCTTACTTTTGATTGGGACTATCCCCATTTATTAATACCACTTAGTTCAACGACCCAGGAAAAACCCAATCTCAGGGCTAGGTGAGTCCGACCTGATTTTCATCCCACCCACAAAGGTTTTTGAAATAGAACCAACTCAAGTAAGTTCTCATGTCCGCCTTTGACCGTAGGCATGGCTATTTAAACAATTTAGACTCTGCAGAGGTTATACACTATACCCAAAAGAGATAATCAACTCGCTCGTTGCCCCACATGCATGATTCCTTGGTCATGCAGTTGAGAGACCATGACAGTAACTTTTTAAATCACCTCGCCCCTTCCATCATCTCACCCATATGGGGTTACACCCATACGTTGTGTGGGATGTTCACCTCAGTGACTAGCGTAGTTGGATTACACCACGGCGACTAGCAACGTCACCTTGCATCGATTTCCCTTTCAAGCTGGACGTATCCCGAGATGACTTTCAGGGTTCAATAAATTTACTAGGCCAAGTTGCACTTTGCAGACTTGTGGTTGTACTTGTTTTACATAGGAGGTCATGACAAGATTAAGTCCTTAATCCATCCGGGCGGTTCATACCACATACCAACTACTCTCGTGCTCCAATGGCACCCACCACCATACCATCCGCCCAGATGTGGTAATAGCAAGTTATTAGGGTTTTTAGGAGTAAAACCAAATTATCTCATTTACTTCAGTCATGTACCCCTAATGACCACCCAAAACCACTTCATGTTTTAAGAGATGATGATTAGGGCATTTTAATGCCCTGGTACTTAAGCAAGACTAGCATGTCGCTTAAGTACAACCTATACTAGTAATTACCACATAGTTACTAGGGTGACATGGAATAATGGATTCAATTACCAAACGATGGTATAATAATTAATTAATCATCAAATGGGTATTTAACTACCTTAAGATTTAATATACATTTGATTAAAGAATTAAAGCATGCAATTTTGGTAATTTAAATGAATATAATTTACATAAAATGTAGGCTCAAAATGATCAAAGTATTGACTCACCTAGATTATAAGTAAGAGGGTCCTGACAAACTTGTGCTTGATCAAAATGGAGATCTCCTGCTTCTTTGAACCCTAATCGGACGAACGTACCGGAAGAAGGCACAAACAAGCAAAGAGAGCAAATAAATACTAAAGAAATATTAAATAAACTCCAAATTAAATAAGACTAGTTCCATTAACAAGGTCTTGAATTTAGACAAATTTAGAAACAAATTTCATAATTTTTGGAGTTAGAACGAGGAAGAAATCAGTTTTTTGAAGTTTCTCTTTTGAACAAAAAACCAAGAAATAAAAGAAAGGAGAGAGAGAGAGAGAGAGAGAGTGCCTTGCTAGTAGGTGGGACCCACGGCGCATCATCTTAGGTGCATGGAGAACTGTGTGGACCGAGTCCATGTGTGGGGCACGTGCGGGCGTGCGTGGACCGAGCCACGGCCAGGTCCACTCATCAGTGACTCAAGGAGGGTGTTAGACCCCCGAGCATGGAATACCTGAAGATCTTATGTGTATACTGTGCTAGTCCCAGGATTAAAGGCTAGCACACATATTCACATTGTTTGGCATCATATCCATACAATCATATACTAAAGTAAAGCAAAAAGGGGTATTCTACTTAATGGCCGACCGGCCAAATAAAAACAGTCCTTAGAAAAAGGTAAATAGCAATGGAAGACATAATAATAATAGCAAAATTCCAGCAGCAAGTCGATCCGATCCCGCAAGCAACCGACAAGGAACAAGGCCTAAGTATACCTGTCACCGAACCCCTCAGTGCTGGGAGCAAGGAACTCGTCGTCTGGTGTCGGCTCATCTGCAAATTCAAAACCAACAACAATAGCAAGATTGAGTACTTGTGTACTCAGCAAGACATGTAGTGTATCACAAAAATCATATTAGATGCAAGGTTGTCAATTTAATGGCTCTATTCTACAAGTTATTTTACTTAAAGCCAGGTTTATTTGCAATATTCATAAGTAATAATTTACAACGGAAATTTGAAAGAGTAATATTAAGAAAGTAAGTACAAGACAGTAAGTAAAGTAACTGAACAAATAACAACAACGCCAACAACCCTAATCGGTTGCAAGCAAAAATATAATCAATATTCCGCCATAGAAATAGCACTGACAAATTCATGTTCAACCATAGAAATATCAATCCTGCTATAGACATAGCAAATCCAGTCATAGGAATGACAGTTCTGCTATAGAGATAGCAACATAGCCATAGAATTGGCAGTTAACTCAACAAATGAAAAAGCCCATATCATTACCCCAATCTTTTGTGACAAAACAGTTTTGAATAGCAAAGCTACCACCATACCAGCCGCACTAAGCATGCTCATGACCACGAGCGTAGCTATTCGAATAGTTTATCACTCTGCAGAGGTGTACAACTTTACCCATAATACGCGGTATTCCAGTTGCCTGGAACATCTCTATATTACTGCTCACTGCCGAAGGTAAGCAGCCTAGAGTTCGCGACGGCCTTTACATTATCTAGTCCTAACATTGCACTAGCCCTACGAATCTTTATCCTCATCGAGATACTAACCATAATGATTATAATAGTAAAAGTACAAATCGAATGAGGAGCCTCACTCACCCGGATAGAAACCCGTTGAGTGAGTCCCTCACTTCGCCCGGATGGAAACTCGTCGAAGTGAGGCATCTGCACTTGTATCAGCATGCCGGTCCTTTGGCAATGCGTGCACTACTTCTGCCTACTATCATACAAGGCTAGGATTTTGATAACTTAGGCCCTGTTTGGTACAGCTTCTGCTCCCAGCTTCTCAATCGATTCTCGTGGAGCCGTACAAAACACCCTGATTATCAAAACCACTCGATTCTGATTCTCGCGAGGAGTTGTCTAAAAAATGAACTAGTGACGAGAAGCAGCATTTCCGTGGATTCTCGTGGGAAGCCAACTTGGTAGAATCAAAATACCCTTTGGAGTTGAGTCAATTTACCCGCAATTTCCTTTCAATTACCCCTCCCACCCCCAATCGCGTGAAGCCCCGAGCGCATACCCCTTCAACTTTTCCTTCCTCATGTCTCATCTTCTGCCTTCTCGCGACCGACGCGATTGCTTCATCGGGCCACCATTTGCGTCGCCTTCGGCCCCCGAGGGCACCCCCGCTGGACCTCAACTGCACCGCCACCGGACCCGGAGTGTGCCGTCATGAGAAGACTACAGCCGCCAACCTGAAACCCTAGAGGCCACCGGACCCGAAGCGTGCCGCCTTCGGCCCCCGAGGGCACCCCCGTCGGACCTCCACTACGCCGCTGCCATTCCCCACCTTCTTCATCGCCGCCGTTCCCGAGCACCACCGGCCGGCTCCTGTGAAGGTAGAGCTCTAGATCTAGCCATCCCCTTTGCCCTCCCTACTCCTCCCTTCATCTCCTTCTTGTTCGTCGGCTGCCATCAATTATCTCTGTTAATGTGTGAATGTAGTTTCATCAAATCGTGATTGATGATTTTTGTCTTGCATCTGTGAATGATTTGTCAAGAAACGATTAGTGGGCACAAATGTATTTTATGGTTTGTCATGAATCTGTGAATGGTTTGTCATGAATCTGTGAATGGCTTGTCATGCATCTGTGAATGGTTAGTCATGAAAAGAGTTGTAGGCTCAAATGATTTTTTTCCATGCATCTGTGACTGCTTTTTCATGCATATGTGAATGATCTATGTAGCTAATGTCTGCAAGATGCCTAAAGGTTACTAGAAATGAAATGAACGCATCATTTTAATACTAGGGAGTAACTTGTGCTATACTGCTATGTCGAATTATTGGCAGACATACAAGATGTTTACTGAAGGGCTTTTCCAACCCGGAAGGCTTCCTGAAAAGTTGTTTGTTACTGTATTCAGTCCAGCCATATATTTCTGTCTGTTCTCAAGTTGTTTCAATCCAGCCATACATACCAATAGCAGTTTCTCAAGTTGTCCTCTCTATTTGTTTGAAGCCATCCCTTTTGACTGACAGTAGAGCTTTTTTGTTACCATAAACCAATTCATACATTGGAATATGACTTCAAACTTTTAAGCACTGTGGTTTTGAGATTTTCCTCTGGTCCTGGCATATTCCAAAAAAAATTTTGTCACTAAACATGTGGGAACATAGTTGTAGTGGATGGGACACATTAGAACCACAAATATGCAACAGTTTATGCCTAAACATGTCCTAAACAAGCTAGTACCTAGATTGTCCATTTAATCTGGAGATTATGTTCTCTTTGTGATGGATTTCTTCTATAAAAGATGTACTGCTCTTTGCTGATCAATATTGGCTCTGGCAGGTGATGATCCAGAAGAAGTGAAGGCTAGGCTGAAGTATTGGGCTCAGGTAGTGGCATGCACTGTCAAACTCTGCAGCTAATGGATGTTGTAAGTCTGCAGGTTCGTCTCATAACGTGTACGCTATGACGAGCTGAACTGAAGGTGGTTGAGGTTGAAGAATCCGCTTATATGGTTTTGAGATCTGATGAGCAAATATTGAGGATGTGCTTGTGCTTCGTGGTATCCAGGCAAAAACACAACTGATCAATGCTTTTGCAAAACTTCAGAGAGGGAGAGGACTCATGACACCATGGAACAGCGAGAAAATTCGAGGTGATCCGTGTCTGAGCTTTTCTGAAAGCATCAGAAGCTTGCCATTCCTCATGTGGGTCTCTGCATGGTGCAGCGTTTGCAAGTGCGAGACCTAGTTTTTTTTTTGTTTTTTTTTGCTAGCTTTCTTGTAATGATCACTAGGTGCTCCAGTTATTGTACTGTACCGGGTGGTGTTTGGCTAATCCATGGGTGGATTAGTTCCAGGATGGCTTGTTCTCATATTCCTTTTAACTTTGATTTGTTTTCAAGTAGTAAACATTGTATGGTATTTGCATGAACAGATTTGTAGATTCTGCTGTTCTGCCAGGGTGCAGAAACAGTTTGCTCTGAAAAAAAGATTTTATTCATGCAGCCTAAAAGCAAACTGCAGCTACTGATATTGTGTGTCATATGATCCAACTGAACTGAATCTATGTAGTTTCAGACTGAAAAAAAATCACGGCAGCGGATCCAACCTCTAATTGAGTACATATCATATTACTATAATCTTGCTGATTTTATCAATGTCAAACTGAGAAGGCAGGGGATCCCTCTACTAATAACACATAGATTACATGCTCTTACTGGATTTACATGGCGTCCAATGGAGAAAGGAAGTGATTCAGCATCTCGGCTACTAGCGACTGAGTGTAGAACACCTGGTCATTTTAACAGGATACAGATAAATAAAACACATAATCTCACTCGATGTGTGTGCGCTCCAACTCAAAAGAGTATTTGTCAGGTTTTCCCCCTCAATAAGACCTTTTTTTGCCACTAGCATTTCCTCTGCAATTTGCCAAATAAACCCCTATATTCACCAATGAATGGCACATATATACATTCACATGGTCTAAACAAATTTAGGGGGGGGGGATTCTATAATTTGTGTACAAATATATGGAGAAAGACACAAATACAATTGAATTATTACAACCAGGGTAACATGATCTATTTGCATCTAATCCCCTCTCATATGGTGTTTGGAGCCAACCTACCAGCCAAACGTTTTCAATAGACAACTCTAGATTCTCAGAGAAGTGGATTCACTACTACAAAAAGGCTAATACTGGACGCCTCATCACAGACGGTTGACCAAAACCGTCGGTATTATTCAATCACGAGCGGTTTTGGTTTAGAGACAAATGCGTACTCTTAACGCGCTTAAAACCGCTCGTGAAGAGGTAATATCACGAGCGGTTCATGTTAAAACCGTTTGTGAAGTATCACAGACGGTTCTAAACAAGAACCGTCGGTGATATTAATTAGTATCACAGACGGTTCTTAACAATAACCGTCTGTGATCCACGGTGAGTTTCTTCATCGCCGATGCGTCTGTTCGTTGCCATCCGCTTCGGCTCCCCGATGCGTCTCTTCATCGCATCGATTCACTTCGGCTCCCCGATGCGTCTCTTCGTCTCACGCTCTGAATTTATTCCTTGTTTTATAAAAAGGATCATTCGCCATCCAAGATGATCATCCCCACATACTTATAAAAAAAATGGAAATGGCTGCCTCTTCCTTGTCGCCGGCATTGATGGCCTTCCTGGCCGCACCGTACGAGCACCTCTCTCGGTGTAAGTTGAACCGTGCTGCGGAAGAACACTGTTTGATCAACAGTGTCTTCACTCCTCTGCCGGCAGAGAATTTGCCAGAGCAGGTGACGGCCACCTTCCGCCGTCTTGACATCCTCCTCTGCCGTGTCTTCCGGGTGATCTCCCACTTCGGCGAGTTATCGGGTCATCGGCGTAGTCCTCCAAAACGGCGTTGCACGTCTCCGGAGGCTTGCCGTCACTTGGACCGTGTAATCGGTGATGGCATCGAGTCGACGGCCGAGACCCTCAAGAAAGGGAAGAGAGCCTATGGGCTCAATTCTTCTTGGTTCAACGATCGAGGGTCTTCGGAGACACTTTCGAGCGAAAGCGTCAATGGGTGGACGCATTTCAGGCTTCGTTCGCTGATGATCAGGAACCGTCCGATGCCGACACCGTCGCCTATGAAGTATTGCAGATGGAGATAGCAGCCTACCTCCGCCACTAGAAAAACCTTGTTTAATTATAGGTTTCTGCTTTTTTTTAATATAAACATGTAATTTCTTCATGTCATGTAAGTGTATATACAAGATAAATATACTTGCAGAAAAAACCATTTCACAGACAGTTCCATTATGGAACCGTCTGTGATACTTCCCATATCACGGACGGTTCTATTATGGAACCGTCTATGATAATTATCACTGACGGTTCCATAATAGAACCGTCTGTGATAAGTCTCTTTATAATAGCCGGCCGCTAGGGTTTGCGCTCTAATTCGTCACTCCCCAGCGGCCTTACTCTCGTCTGTTCCCCTCCCCACCTCGACACCGCCATTCTTCCGTCGCCGGCGGTTGCCAGCATCTGGTGATCTTGCAAAAGACACTAAATGCGATAAGAGTGTCTTTTGCAGCGTCACACCAATGCCTAACTATGGTGACGCCTAAACTCGTCACTCCCGGCTCCGCTTAGGGTTTGCGCCCGCCCTAACTCCGTTCCTCCCCACCTCGGCGCCGCCGACCTCGTCGCCCGCCGCCCGACCCCTTTGCGCCCGCTAGGCCCTAGCCGGCTTTGCTTTCCCCATCCTCCTCTATTCTCCTCTAGATCTGTTTGCTTAATGTCTTTTGTTGAGTTTGATTTTTATGCATGAGCCTTAAGTTGTGTCACGATGTTTGTGTGATTTATGCAAGGTAAAGGAAATGGATGAGGGTTGTCTTTGGTGGTGGGGTCGCCACCGTGGTTCTTATTGTACTAAGGTTCCTCTCTGTCTCTACCCCCTTGCTCTGTGATGAAAATGGCTAGCTAGTGCTCTGCGATGGATGCCGAGGGCTACTCTTGGTGTGGTGGGTTTGGACACCCTTGGTCTTGTTCTCTTGTCGATGAAGCGCTCAATGATGTTAATAGTCTTATGCTGAAATTGAATTGATAATTAGTTCATATTAATAGTCCCCTTGCTCTGTGATGTAATGATGTCAATAGTCTTATGCTGAAATTGAATTGATAAGTAGTTCATATTAATAGTCCTCTTGCCGTGTGATGTAATGATGTCAATAGTCTTATACTGAAATTGAATTGATAATTAGTTCATATTAATAGTCCCCTTGCTCTGTGATGTAATGGTGTCAATAGTCTTATGCTGAAATTGAATTGATAATTAGTTCATAATAATAGTCCCCTTGTTCATGCCGGTCAAGTTCTCCTACCTCTTGCGTGCAGTCGTCCTACCCTTCCATTCATAATCTCTTCTCTATAAAGTCTCCAGCAGTGGCTGCTTGTGCCATTAAAACCGGCATCATATATATATATATATATATATATATATATTAAATGAGTCCTCGACCACTTTAGGGGGTCGCCCACATGACATGAGAAGAATGAGGCGGTATCCACGGGCAACCTTATTGAGCCTGTAAGTTTAAAAAGTATGGATGCAAGGAGGCGTTAGGACATCCAATTACGGATTGGGCGTCGATATGTTGAGAAAGTGGCGTTGATCTTAACTACTCCGTGGGAAGTGGCATCATCTATTAGCAACCAACAATTCTTGAGCATGTAATTATCTTTAAAGCCAACAAGAACACCAAGCAACAATTAAAAGCGATTACATACTCAAGAATGGTTGGTTGCTAATACATGATGCTACTTCCCGATCGGAGTATAAAGATCAACGACACTTTCGAACATAGCCACGCCCAATCCGTAATTGGATGTCCTAACGCTCTCTTTGCATCCATACTTCTTAAACCTGCAGGGGCTCAATAAGGTTGCCCGTGGCTACTGTCTCATCCTTCTCATGCTGCGTGGACGATCCCCCCAAAGTGGCTGAGAGACTACGAACAATATATATATAATATATATATGATGCCGGATTTAATGGTACAAGCAGCCACTGCTTGGGGCTTTATAGAGAAAAGTCATCACAGACGGTTCCAGCCACAAGCCGTCTATGATATGTACTTATCACAGACGGTTTGTGGCTGAAACCGTCTGTGATATATACTTATCACAGACGGTTTGTGGCTGAAACCGTCTGTGATATATATTATCACAGACGGTTTGTGGATGAAACCGTCTGTGATATTACTTATCGCAGACGGTTTGAACCACAAACCGTCTATGAAAGTATACATCACAGACGGTTCAAAACCGTCTGTGATGACCTCATGTCATCGCTGACCCATAAAATCAGACGGCTCACGAAACCGTCTGTGATGACGTTTTTGAACCGTCTATGAAAGCCTTTTCTGTAGTAGTGATTCTCGAGACACAGGAGCAGAATCTAAAAAACAAGAATCTGGAGCTCTACCAAACAGGGCCTTAACGACGAGATGAAGTGGTCACTTGCTGCCCACGATGTCTCCAACTTCCAAGATTTGATCAACAAAGCTATTCGAGTTGAAGATAGCACTCGAACAGTTGTTCAGAGCCGCAAGCGCAAGTGGCTTGCACAGAAATCGACTAGCAACAGCCAGCCGAGACCTCGGAATTGGCAGCCGTCAAATGCTCGCCCTCCTGCACCACCATCTCAGAGATCTAAAGCACTAGCTCCCTGTCCACAACAAGCCACGGTTCAACAATATAACCGCCAAAATCAATAGTCCGGTACTCAAAATCCGGCAGCCAACATCACTTGCTTCAACTATAATGAGCGCGAACATTATGCCAACAAGTGTCCAAAGAAGAACACTTCAGCGCCTCAACCTCAGCAATTTGGTGTTCAGCAGTGACCCCAGGGCCCTGCTCAAGGCCCAGGCGGAAAGGAAGTGCCCAAGCCGGCGCAAGGCAATGGACGTGGTCATCTCGATCACACTACTGCCGAGGAAGCCGACGTAACACCTGATGTAGTAATGGGTACAATTCTCGTACACTCGGTACCTATCTTAGCATTATTTGATTCAGGAGCAACTCATTTCTTTGTGTCTAAACAGTTTGCTCTGCAACAAGAACTAGAAACTGCATCTTTAAGAAGCATTATGGAAATTCACTCACCTGGATCCATCATGAGAACACAACACGGATGTCTAGGTGTTCCAATTGAAATCAATGGGGTAGGATTCAAAACTAACCATATCATGATAGATACACCTGGGATAGATGTAATCTTTGGGATGGATTGGTTATCCAAGCATCAAGGGGTTATTGATTGTGCTAGACGAGCAGTTTCTCTAGTCAACTCTGACAGAGAACACGTCAACTTTATTCCCACAAATGGCACTCTGTCGCAACAGCCCAAACTCAATTCCATAACCGTCCCAGAACTTAGTCAGGTGCCCGTGGTTTGTGAATATCCTAATGTGTTTCCAGATAAACTGCTGGGAATGCCACCCGATAGGGACATGGAATTAGTGATCGACTTAATACCCGGGACAACACCTATATCCAAACGTCTTTATCGTATGGATTCTGATGAGTTAGCCGAATTGAAGAAACAACTCAAGGAACAGCTGGACAAAGGATTTATTCGCCCCAGCTCGTCCCCATGGGGATGTCCCGCATTGTTCGTCACGAAAAAGGACGACAGTTTACGTATGTGCGTTGACTACCGCCCTCTAAACGAAGTCACCATCAAGAATAAATATCCTCTTCCAAGGATTGATGACCTGTTCGATCAAATGAATGGTGCCTACATTTTCTCCAAGATAGATCTAAGAACTGGATATTTTCAACTCAAGGTCAAGCACGAAGATATCCCGAAGACGACCTTCACTACCCGTTACAGTTTGTATGAATATACCGTGATGTCCTTCGGACTTACCAATGCTCCTGCGAATTTCATGAATCTCATGAACAAGGTCTTTATGGAGTACTTGGATCAGTTTGTAGTGGTCTTCATCAACGATATTCTCATCTACTCCAAGACTATAGAAGAGCATGAGGGGCATTTGCGTTTAGTGCTCGACAAGCTGCGTGAGCATCAATTATATGCCAAGTTTAGCAAATGTGAGTTTTGGCTTAAAGAAGTCGGATTTCTAGGCCACGTTCTATCCAAAGGAAGTGTGGCAGTAAACCCAAGTAAGATCCAAGACGTTCTAGATTGGAAGCAACCCCGAACCGTTCATGAAGTCCGAAGTTTTCTTGGTTTGGCAGGATATTACTGCCGATTTATCAAAAAATTCTCCAAGATTGCAAGACCGATGACTCAACTTCTAAAAAAGAAGAAGAAGTTTGAATGGACAGCTTTGTGCGATGAGAGCTTCCGCAAGCTAAGGAAAAGGCTCACATCAACCCCAGTGCTCACGTTGTCAGATATACATAAAGACTTCACTGTATATTGTGATGCATCTCGCCATGGCCTTGGATGTGTGCTAATGCAAGAAGGCAAGGTAGTGGCTTATGCCTCGCGTCAGCTGCAGCTACATGAAGCTAATTACCCAACCCATGATTTGGAGTTAGCAGCAGTGGTCCATGCTCTAAACATCTGGAGGCACTATCTCATCGACAACCGGTGTGAGATATATTCAAATCACAAAAGCCTGAAGTATTTCTTCACACAGCCAGATCTCAACCTAAGGCAACAAAAGTGGCTTGAATTAATCCAAACACTATGACTTAGGCACTCATTACCACCCTAGTAAAGCTAATGCAATAGCCGATGCTCTAAGCCGAAAACTTCACCACATGAGGGCATCTATCGAAGAAGATGAACCGATGCTACATGAAGAATTTCGGAAACTCAACTTGAAAATAGTTGAAGAAGTTTATGTTGCCACCCTGCAACCCACTCTGGAATCGCAAATCCAAGCTGCCCAACTCAAAGATCCGGCGATAGCCGAAATCAAGCCAAATCTCCAAGAGGGCGGAAAATCCGATTTTTCAGAAGGCTCGAATGGAATAATTATGCGCAGACAGCAACTTTGTGTTCCTAATGATCCAGATATCAAAGAGTTAATCCTAAAGGAAGCTCATGGTACTCCTCTCTCTATTCATCCTGGAAGCACTGAGATGTACCAGGATTTACAGAAGCAATTTTGGTGGCCCGGTATGAAGAAAGATATCGCCCCATATAGCTTGTCCTTCGCTCTGAAGGAAGACTCGCATGTGATTCTTCCAATAGGCATAGTTGAGCCCATTGAAGATATGCGGCTTGGTCGAGTACTTATCCATCGCCAAGTTCAGTGACCAGTTAAGATCAAGATTGAACTAACCGGGCTCTGATACGACTTATTGGACCGAAAAGGAGACTAGAGTGGGGGTGAATAGGAGCACACTCACTTTTTCACTTTGATCGGATTCAACACCAATTTCACTCTAGTAGCTATGGAAGCTATGAAGATCAATCTACAAGTACAGCGGAAGACTTGTATTGAATCCAAACCAAAACCCCAAAGCAAAAGACTAGCACGGAGCTCAAACCCTAGAGGGGCGGTCTGACCGACGTTGATTGTGCGGTCGAACCGACGGGCGGTCTGACCAGCGTGTAAACCGTGGTCTGACCGCAGCCCGGTCTGACCGACATTGAAAGGGCGGTCTGACCGCACCTGACGAGGAACAGCCCAAACAGCCCGAAAACCAAAACTCAAATCGGTCTAACTTTTGATCCATGAGGGCAAACTCCGCGAAACTTGAGACACACCTTCTATAAGATATTAGGAACCTATTGCAATCAAGGATCGCGTAGATCCATGCCAAACTTCCTATCTTTTTCAGTTTGAACCAAGGTTGCTCCAAAACGAGTCAAAATCGAAATATGAACTAGAGACTTGCTTTAATGTCCAAAGAAGAGTAAAAAATCTCACTTAAGGTCCATATGAAAAAACAATTGTTCAAATTGACCTTTGATCAATGTGAGGTTGCAAGAATTGCAATTCAAGTTCAGAAATGACAATAAGACCATAAGAATGCAAAAAGGATACTCCCCCTCACTATGATCCTTATTTTTCAGAAAATATCAAATTTTCAATTTTTCTCCAAATAGCTCCCCTTTTTAACATTTTTGTTACATCTTCTCCCCCTTTGACATTGGAGTCATCAAGGAATCACGCCTTCCTCTTGTCCAGCGATGAAAAATGCGGAATTAAGAAAAAAAGCATAAGAAAGAGTATGCATGAAATGCAATGGAGTGACTTCATTTTTTTTGTATTCTTCAATTTTTGAGTACAAGAAGCTTTAGAGATTACCCAAAAGAACATGCTAGCATTTCTAATATTGCACAACATATATCAAGCCTGAAAGCGCTAGCGAGATCATGTTAAGACATATATATCAAAGCTAAGCTAGAAGGCTCAATGTAAAGCAATGAATTGTAACAATTTAAGCAAAGCTTCAAATTTAGCAAGTTCATCAACAGGGATCCTAAAATGATAATGGCCATGTAAAAATCTCAATGTGAGATCAAAAAGCTAATAATGACCACATTAAGAGACAAACACGTCCTGAATTGAATCATTCTGCTCAATTTTCTCAAACGCCCATTTTTGAACAGTTTTTCATTTGCAATGAATATTGAAGTTGACTAATGGTCTATCTTAGTGAAGAAGATCTTGGACTAGGAGCCATCCACAAACTTTTTCTAAACTTCAACCAGAAGTTGATTAAAGGTATATCTTAGTGAAGAAGATCCTAGACTAGGAGCCATCCACAAACTCTTCCTAAGCTTCTACTAGGGCGACAAATCTTGAGGTTCATGTCAGTTTTGACAAGCAGTCCCTATGAGATCGTCTGGATCATCAAACTATCTCCAAGTTCATGTCTATGACATGTAGTCTCGTGAGAGTAGTTTGGCATATTTTAATCATAATACAATCTTGAGAATTGAGTTTTCATTTTTCATTTTGCACAAGAGCAGTTTTAGATTCTCAGAAGAACAAGAAGCTCAAGTAATGATCAATTTTAAATTCAAGAGCTAACAAAGCAATTTTGACAGGGCCAATGTCACAAAAGGAGCACTAATTGTGCAACTAGCTAAAACATCCATAAATTATAGTTTTTAGTTCAAGTTGTTTTAGAGTTCTAGCTCATTCAGCAAAGACTTAGCTACACATGTGAAAGCATGATAATTCTAGCAAGTCAAAGAACTAGACATGGTATTGAGCAAGAATTGAAATACCAAAACTCAAGAGGGTAATAAGCAAAACTTCATCAATTTTAAAAGACAAGCAGTAAAGCTTATATTACAATGCAGCTTTTTGTGATTTTTCATATGAATGTAATATGATACAATGAGATGCAAGAAACGCTCAAAAAGCCTAAAAAGATCAACAAGTTCAAAAGAAGATCAAGAAAAGATCAGAAAAGATCCAACTCCACCTCAAACCAACCCATAGTGATAAATTACCCCTAACTCGCTCCTCAAGGTGGCAAACCTTGTTGGGTCTAAAGGATTGGTGAGGATATCAGCTAACTGAAACTCGGACTCCACAAAAAGTAGCACAATATCACCCTTCTCTACATGGTCTCTAAGGAAGTGATAACGAATGTCTATGTGCTTGGTCCTAGAATGTTGCACTGGGTTTTTAGCAATATTAATGGCAGATGAGTTATCACAGAAAAGAGGAACACTAGCAAAATTTAACCCAAAGTCCTTCAGAGTGGACACCATCCATAAAATCTGACTACACCAACTAGCAGCAGCTACATATTCAGCTTCAGCAGTGGATTGTGCAATAGAAGACTGCTTCCTAGACGACCAAGAGACAAGAGAAGTGCCTAAGAAATGACAAGTGCTAGAGGTACTCTTCCTATCTAGCCAACAGCCCGCAAAATTAGAGTAAGAAAACCCCCGAATGGACAACGAAGAAGAGCAGGCATACCAACTGCCATACTAGAGGGTAGAGTGAAGGTACCTGAAGATGCGCTTAACGGCTTGGCGATATGAAGTCCTCGAAGATGCCTGAAACCTTGCACAGAGGCAAACCGCGAAGTGGATGTCCGGTCTTGAGGCCATCATGTACAGAAGGGAGCCGGTCATGCTGCGATACTCGTGTTGATCCACGACTTCTCCTTCCTCATCTTGATCCAAAGCAGTCGAAGTCGCCATGGGAGTGGCGATCGGCTTGCAGTCACCCATCTCGAAGCGCTTGAGTATATCCTTGGTGTACTTCGTTTGATGGATGAAGATCCCTTCCTTCCATTGCTTGATTTGAAGCCTTGGAAAATAATTGAGCTCTCCCATCATACTCATCTCAAATTCCCTGGACATGGTCTCAGAAAAATTGAAAACAAGAGCATGAGAAGAACCACCGAAGATAATATCATCCATGTAAATCTGAACAAGCAGGAAGTCATTGCCATACCTAAGAATGAAAAGAGTCTTGTCTACCTTTCCCATCTCAAAATCATTCTTAAGCAAGAAGGTCTTAAGTCTATCATACCAGGCTCTAGGGGCTTGCTTAAGACCATACAAGATTTTGGATAGCTTAAAAACACGATCTGGGTGCTTGGGATTCTCAAAGCCAGGGGGTTGCCTAACATACACTTCCTCCTCTATAAAACCATTCAGAAAGGCACTCTTAACATCCATTTGATGCAACCTAAATCCCTTAGATGCAGCAAATACAAGCAGAATGCGAATGGCTTCTTCTCTGAAAATTCTCTAACTCCTCATGCATGGCATTGACCCAGCTAGAATCAGATAAAGTATGTGATATATCACGGGGTTCAAAAGAAGCTACAAATGTAGAATGAGAGAAGAGACTCGGATTATGATACTTGGAGCGAGTGACTCGCTCATGAAGATTACCAATCATCTGATCCGGAGGGTGTTGCTTCTGAATGTGTAGTAGAGGTCCTGGGGGAGATAGCATCTCCTCAACCTCCACAGGTACTGCTGATGATGAAGATACAGCAGGAGCCTCAATTGTTGGTGAAGCAGTCGTAGCAGGTTCTGGAGCTTGGATAGGAGCATCATCAACAGGTGGATAAGCAGTATCGAACTCATCCTCATCTTCTTCAACAAAAATGCTCTCTATCACCTATATGTCACCTGAAACATCTGATCTAGCTCCAGGGCTAGTCTCATCAAAAGTGACAATTGCGTATCTCCTGGACAATGTTAGTTTCAACATTAAAGACCCGAAAACCCCTCGAATGAGCAGGATAACCCAGAAATAAACCATCACAAGTCCTTGATTCAAATTTATCTAGGTTTCCCGTCTTGAGAATAAAACACTTGGATCAAAAGACTCGAAAGTGAGAGACAAAGGGTTTTCTACCAAATCGAAGCTCATAAGAAGTCTTGCCCAAAGACGGTCTCAAGAAGACACGATTTGAAATATGGCAAGCTGTAGCAATAGCTTTGGCCCAAAACCTCCTCGGAGTGCTTTACTCATCTAGCATCATCCTAGCCATCTCGACTAAGGTCCTGTTCTTCCTTTCCACATCACCATTTTGTTGAGGGAAGTGTGGAGAAGAGAACTGATGCTCAATACCGCGCTCAGCACAAAAAGAGGCAAAAGAAGCATTCTTGAACTTCATGCCATTATCACTACGAATTGCTCTCAGGGCACCAGGAAGTTCAGAAGCCAAACGAAGAACAAGATCATGAGAATGATCAAAAGCTTCATCCTTCGAAGCAAGAAAGAACACCCAAGAGTATCTCGAAAAATCATCAACTATGACAAGAATATACCATTTGCCACCGACTGATCGAACCCTAGCAGGACCAACAGTATCCATGTGAAGCAACTGTCCTGGTCCATCATCATGACCATAGTCAATGAAGGGTGTGGCGGCAACTTGCTTGCAATGCCTACAGGCGCTATCTGACATCCTTGACGGCTTTGAGTTTAGGCAAACCTCTCATGAGATCAAGGCCGCTAACTCGCGTTAGATGATCAAAACCAATGTGCCCCAAACGTCGGTGCCAAAGCCAAATATCAGAAGAGGATGCAATTAAACATTTGAGAGATCCAGCAAGAATTTAGAAAAATTAGCCCCAAAGATTCTACCAACTCTAGAAATCCCAAAAAACAAGCTCATCGGCAGAATCAAGCACACAACAGGCATTTTTCTTAAAACGAGTTTCGTAGTTATCATCAAGAAGCTGTGAAATAGAAAGCAAGTTGTACCTTAGCTTATCCACAAGGGCGACGTCCTTCAAGATGAATCTGTCATTCATCTTGATTGATCTCGTTCCTTCAATTTTCCCTTGTGTATCATCTCCAAAGGTGATGAAGTCATCACCCGCCGGCCGTGTGAAAGAAGTAAACCATCTTGAGTCTCCGGTCATGTGGCGTGAATAGCCAGAATCGACGAGCCATGTGTTCTTCCTCCGTCCGTAGTGATCCTAAAAATAAAGCCATAAAAGATTGATGTGTCTCAATACTGGGGTTAGTTAGACATGACTTGGGAACCCAGTACTGAGACACATGTCTACGAGTAGTATGCAAAGCAGAAGTGCTATCCTTGATTTTATTTGAAGTTCTGTTATGAGCAATGGTTACACACACATGAGAAGCATCCTGTCTATGAACATTATGATGATGAGCATGTGAAACAAATCCTAGTCCAGATTTCTTCCTTTCTAAATGACCATGTCTCATAAATGCTCTAGGTTGATTAGATGAAATTCTAGCAATGTTTTTCTTAGCGTTCTTCAACCTACACCAACAGAACTCAACCAAATGTCCACTCTTCTTGCAATAGGTGCAATGATATTTGGTACCACTAGGAGAAGCACCTTTTGGCTCAAAAGAAGGTTGGACAAAACCTGCAGATTTGAAAGTTGTTTTTGCAGGTTGGGTTGTAAATTCAACTGAGCCATTTTCCAAGACTTGAATGACATTAGGCTTGGATTTGTCCTGGGCAGAGTTGTATCCTAACCCTTGCTTCTTATAAGGAGATTTAGGCGTGTCCAGAATCATGTTTAACTGTTTCTTATCTTTAGAGAATTTTCCTAGCGTGTCCTTAAGGTAAGCATTTTCTTTTCCAAAGTTAACACATGAATCACAAGTCTTGGCCTTAATGGCTCTAGCATATTTCTCCTTAAGAAAAGCAACTTCAAGCTTATGGGCTACACATGAGGCACAAGGTGTAGACTCAATTGTGTCCTTTGGCATATTTAGCTCTAACTGCTTCTAGAATGTCTTTAACTTCATGTTCACGTTCTAAGTAGAAAGAGCAAAAGCTAGATTTAACATTACTAGAGGCATCCAACTTACTAGACTCTAAGTATTTTTCACAGTGAGCAGATTTAATATCAATTAGCTCAGTCCTAGCATTTTCAAGTTGGTGCAAAGCAATATCATAAGCAGATTGCAGTTTAGTAAATTTAGAGTGTAGAGCATGGCAAGATGAACATTCATCAGATTCAAGAGTCTTAGCATTTACAAGTTCTAAAGTCAAATTCTCTACTTGTGACTCTAAGTCCTTGTTCCTAGCCATGGTAAAATCTAAGGCCTTATTCTGACTCATGAGTTGCTCAAACATGGTGTCACATCTAGCAGAAGAAACATCATAGGAAGGAGGTACCTCATCGTTGTCATCGGCATCGACGGAGTCGGCCATGAAGCACATGCCGATGAAGTCA
Organism: Phyllostachys edulis; assembly: GCA_036346405.1. Lineage (NCBI taxonomy): Eukaryota > Viridiplantae > Streptophyta > Magnoliopsida > Poales > Poaceae > Phyllostachys > Phyllostachys edulis. Next base: position 78,137,163 of record CM070551.1, on the reverse strand, counting down.
TTGGCCTTCCCTTTCTTGTCTTGAGGGAGCTCCTCCTCCTTGTCCTCCTCGCTCCCAGAGTCCACATCACTCATGGATTGCTCTCCAAAAGCGGCAAGGACCCAATGAGCAGCCTTCATGAGCTTGGCAGCATCATACTTAGGCTTGCTCCCCTGAGGCTTCTTCCACGCAGGCTTCTCATCCTTGCGGTTGCCCTTACCTTTCAGCTTGGGGCAGTTTGGCCAGATATGATATAGCTCTCCACACTCATAGCACGTCACAGGGCCACCTCTCTTCTTGTTTCTAACATTGTTATAGGCCCATGTGACTTTCTTGGCTAAAAGAGCTAAATCAGCCTCAAGAAGACTCTCAAACTCTTCTTCTTGAATTGTAGGTAAACACACAAGAGAAAATCCAGAAGAAGACTCAGAAGAACTATCAGAAGTTCGTTTTAGAGGATCAGCTACCAAAGCCATGTTATCCTTCTTAAGAAGACTGCCTCTCTTGATCTCATGAGTCTTGAGCTTGCTATAAAGAAGCTCCAAAGTGAAACTAGAGAGATTGACGTTCTCCTCAATGGCAGTAGCCTTCATCTCCCACTCCTTGGTGTTGATTGCAACCAAGAGGTGGGTGGCATTCTCAGATTGAGAGTACTCAATGTCAATAGCTCTCATCTGATTGATCACCTTGATAAAGCGAGTAAAAACGTCATTGATGCTCTTGCCAGGACACATCTCGAATTTGTTATACTCTTGCTTGTAGACCATTTGGCGCACTTGCTTGATCTGGGACGATCCCTCATGGTAAGTTTTGAGGGTGTGCCAAATCTCATGTGCGGTCTCAAGGTTGCAAATCCTATCGTACTCCTGCCTACCAAGCCCAGCATATAGGAGATTCTTAGCCTTATGGTTGTTTGCTAAGAGGGCTGCTAAAGCCGGCGAAGCAACCTTGGGCAAAATGAGCGGAGCTCGAACAACCTCCCATGTAGCTTGTCCTTCGCTCCGAAGGAAGACTCGCATGCGATTCTTCCAATAGGCATAGTCGAGCCCATTGAAGATATGCAGCTTGGTCGAGTACTTATCCATCACCAAGTTCAGTGACCGGTTAAGATCAAGATTGAACTAACCGGGCTCTGATACCACTTGTTGGACCGAAAAGGAGACTATAGGGGGTGAATAGGAGCACGCTCACTTTTTTACTTTGATCGGATTCAACACCAATTTCACTCCAGTAGCTATGGAAGCTATGAAGATCAATCTACAAGTACAGCGGAAGACTTGTATTGAATCCAAACCAAAACCCCAAAGCAAAAGACCAGCACGGAGCTCAAACCCTAGAGGGGCGGTCTGACCGATGTTGATTGCACGGTTGAACCGGCGGGCGGTCTGACCGGTGTGTAAACCGCGGTCTGACCGCAGCCCGGTCTGACCGGTGTTGAAAGGGCGATCTGACCACACCTGACGATGAACAGCCCAAACAGCCCAAAGACCAAAACTCAAATCGGTCTAACTTTTGATCTATGAGGGCAAACTCCGCAAAACTTGAGACACACCTTCTATAAGATATTAGGAACCAATTCCAATCAAGGATTGCATAAATCCATGCCAAAGTTCCTATCTTTTTCAGTTTGAACGAAGGTTGCTCCAAAACGAGTCAAAATCGAAATATGATCTAGAGACTTGCTCGTGGATGAATGATGATCAAGATGATCCTAGATGGGTTCCCACATGTCACAGCAAGTTAGATCAAGGCAAGAAACCAAGCAAAAACTCGCGGATCAAAGAAAGACTCAAAATCATCAAATAGAGAGAAGGAAAGCAAATAGACTCATCTTGAGGAATCTTTCCTTGGATTGATTTTGATATGGTATTGGTTTACAGCCACTCCATCAAGGAGGACAAAAGACTCAATACATGAGCACGAAATCAAATCCAACTCTCTAGAACCCTAACCTCCAACTATCCTCTCCCTAAGCAAACTAGGGTTTCAAAACAAATGAAAGGGTTGAGAGGTGCTGGCCAGCACCCTCTCCTATTTATAGTGGAGGCTAAACCTTCTAGAAGATTGAACCCTAATGGGCATCCGTTACGCCCACACACGAACGGATTTACTCACACACGCATTTTAAAACGCTGTCTTCATCTCCTCTTGACCTGATCCGCTTCTCCTTGTGCCATCTTATGTCGCGGGTTAGCAAAAGGTCGCTAAGGCGGTATTTAGGTAAAATTACCAAAATACCCCTTCTCGATCTTTTTGCAAAGACCGAGTCCCATCTTCGTGAAGCACTCCTCATGCTTCGCCACGTGTAGGTTGATCAACGGCTCTCATCATGTCGGTAAGTCTCTCCCATCCGACTCCCACCGAAACCACCATGGCACTTGCACCGATCCTCGCGCCGCTTGATCCAACCGTCGCACCAAACTGCCCGTTCGGTCACCTTTGTCCCCCTTGCGCCATGCTTGACTCCATTGACCTCATTCGGCATCCCCGATCGTTCTGGACCTCAACTCTCCAGGCTTAGTCCCGATCATCCTCGCCGTTGACCGTCCTTGACCTCCAAGCATCCTGCGCAACGATAGATAAAGAAATCAATTCGGGGAACAAGTTCTTCGCAACTTGATCCACGTTAGTCAAAACATGCATCACGCAATACATATGCACTGAAACCCATGAACTTGACCTAACCCAACACTCGTCACCACTTTTGGCCGATGAACAGTACAAAATCGGTCAAACCGCCATTCATTATGGGTCTCGATCACGCGATCTAATCAGTAGTTCTGAGCCTACTGATTGGTCTGACCACGTGCCCAATGCCAGTCTAACCGCACCTGCCTGAAGGTTTTGAGGTTTGAAAAGTAAAAAACTCACTTTTTTGCGCAAAGGCACAACTTAGTCTAAATGCAAGAGAAAGCAAAGGAAATGACCAAGTTGGCTTCAGAATAGCATATGCAAGTGAGATAAGGCAAAAGTAAGCAAGAAAGCTTTAATGTCCAAAGAAGAGTAAAAAATCTCACTTAAGGTCCATATGAAAAAACAATGCTTAGCGCTTGCTGAGTTCTCTTATAACAATAGCTTCGGGCCGTCTCCAAATATCTCCATTTGAAGCACTATATGGAAGAAAGTGCAGGACACCACTTTTCTGGTCCAAAGTCGGAGATCGACAATTCTTTGGACCTACTGTCATCCAGGAAGCTCAAGAGCAGGTGGATGTGATAAGAAGACACCTAAAAGAAGCACAGTCGTGACAAAAGAGCTATGCCGATTGTCATCGTCGCGAGCTAAGCTTTGAAGTAGGTGATTTTATCTATCTCAAGGTCTCACCAATGTGAAGTATCCGCTGTTACATGTTCGTGGGAAACTGTCACCAAGATGTATCAGTCCTTGCAGAATTCTTGCAAGAAGAGGTGAAGTAGCTTATCAGCTTGAGCTACCACCTCAACTTTCAGACGTACATGATGTCTTCCACATATCTCAGCTTAAGAAATGTCTTCGGACTCCTATCGAAACTGTTCCTTTGGAAAGCCTAGATATCCAACCAGACCTATCTTACTAGGAGCAACCAATTCGAGTTTTAGAAGAAGCCACGCGCCATACGCGAAGCTGTGCCATCAAAATGTTGAAAGTCCAATGGAGTAGCCACACCGAAGATGAAGCTACATGGGAACAAGAAGACCACCTTAGAGCTGAATTTCCCTCGTTCTTCTCCGAGCCTACTCAATTTTGGGGACGAGATTCTTTGTAAGGGGGGTAGGTTTATAACATCCCAAAATCCTAATCTTGGGATTAAGTAATAAAAATGCATTAGGAAAAATTCCTTTGAGCATTTGCATATGGGTTTTGCCTTTTTGAAAATCTTGTGCTAGTTTTAAAAATAAAACTTTAATAACTTTAGGTGCTAAAAAGGAAATAGATAGAACGAAGTGAATTTTCTCTAAGTAAGAGAATGGTTTCAGGATTTTATCCCAGGAACTATTCAACAAAATATCTATATGAAATTATGTTTAGGAAAAACAATTTGCAAACACCTAGGAACAACACCTCGTTTGAATTTTGTAAAAATTCAAAAAACGTGTTAGCTTCTGAAAATTTTACTGTAGTAACTACTTGAGCCCAGTAGCCTACACAAAATTTTTTGAAAATTTGGACTTCGTTTGGTTGGTGAATTAAATTGGCAAAGAAATCAGCTGATAATTCAAAACCCTAAAGCATGTACTGTTCCTCGGGCTCGAGTCAAAAACCCCACGGTTGAACCTAACCCGCTTCACAATCGGACCAGTCCGAAAGAGCACAAGTGATTTGGGCCGTTGGATTTGAAAATCAACCGTCTAGATCCAATGTGTCGTTCAGACCATCCGAACAGCACAACCCTTGTGAGCCGTTGGATCTGAAACCAACTGCTCCGATCAACTGGGACGTTTGAACCGTCCGAACGTTTGCGCAATCTGGGCCGTTCAAAATTCGATTAGGGCCGCCCAACAAACACATGCGCGCACCGTTGGATCTTTATCAGACAGATCAGATTGAGTGGGCCATTCGGACCATCCGAACAGCTCATTTCATCTGAGTCATTGATTATGAAATAAATGCTCTAGATTAGTTTGGCCGTTCGGACCATCCGAACAGCACAATTAATCTCAGTCGTTCATTTCTAATCGGACCATCATGATTTGATCAACACGTATCATTTCGTTGAGCCACTAGCTGGTGGGCCCCGAGCGCAGGGACCTTCATCCACCTCGCTACGGGAGCTCCAGTAGAAGACCAAGCTCTCTGCCGCCCACGGTTTTTTGCTGCACTACCATCTCGGTCAGATCGCCATTCAATTTCGTGCCCATACCTGCCCGCGCCAACTCTCTCTGCCCGTACAACATTGGGACGCTCCGCCTCTGTTACCCAATGCTGCCCGAACCCTACCTTGTTCATCTCCGCCGCTTCGCTTATAAAAAGGCCACCCCAAAGGCCACCCCGAGCTTCGCATCCCCTTTTCCAAACTCATGCGCTCACTCACTTTCCATTTCATCCCCTCAATCCAACTCTAGAGCTCTGAGAGCTAAAACCTAAAATTTAGCTTTTGATCCACAGGGGCTCCTCGATTGGATCTTTATTCTTCGTCTCCGGCCACAACGCCGCCTCAAGCATCGTCGGCATTTCACTGAGCTCTAGACCAATTCACTGCACCCGAAGCATCTCCAAGACTCACTAAAGCTTCTACGATCATTGGATTTCACTCTCCTTCACCCGGGCTTCTTCTCCGCGAGCAACCGACTTCACCGCCGCACCTCACCATCGACAAACCACCTCAGACCATCTCAACCCCTCCACGTCATTCTGGTACACTCCTAGTAGTCCCTAGATGCTTATGCATGCGTTTGATTGTCACGAGCGTAGCTCGCTTACCTTGTCATTGTTTGCCGTAGCAACCCTTCTGCTCGCCGCAGGCACGCCACCACGTTGAGCCACCCCAAGCCACGTCGTCGGTGTCAGCAGGTGCACAATAGTGTGTAGTTTCCATTATGATCACTCACTTGCCTCGTCAAGCCCCACATCAACGGCGAGTAGCGCAACCGTGAGCATCACCACGCGACAGCACGGTAACGAGCACTGTAGCTCGTCATCAGTGTGTCTAACCTTGTCATTAAGGTTAACTTATCATTTAAAACTGATTAGTTAATTCTAATAAGTCATTGACATGTGGGACCGAGCGTTTAAGTCAAATCATTAACTTCACTTGAGTCTATGACATACGGGCCCCACGGTTTAAGTACACAATGAGAGCCCAGTGGACCGTCTCACTGACAGTAGGCCCCACCTGTCAGTTTGAATCAGAAATCCAGTGAAAAATGGACAATACGCTTTCTCCGTTAGAAAACATACTTTTCATTTAATTTGGGATTTATCAAACCAATAGTAGAAAAAGCTTAAAAACTGTTGCTACACAACTCCAAATTTAATGAAACCGGTCCCTAAATTCATCTAAAAATCATAATCTACCTAATTATGTAAAAATATTTTATTTTGGTAACTGTTATTTTTATTGGATGTTATTTTAATTCTTTTCTGACTCTTTTTAAACATCGGTTATTCGGGTTATTCTTGCGACGATCAATCCGTTATACCTCCAGAATAGCAAGAGCAAGGCAAGCACCCCCTTTGATCATGTTGATCTCAGTATTTTAATTATCATACTTTGTTTTTGCAAATCCTATTAAGCATGCATGTATGTTTGTATGAAAATGCTATTATCGGGAAAATAGTAGTTGTAAATCCTACTTGCTGCATATGTCTCCTTGGATTATTGATCTCTTACTGTTGTAACCATTAGAGTATGGGTTAGACAATATGTGATGTCATTTAGGAATTTTCGAGTGCAGTTATTGCACAAATGCAATTAGAGCAATAGAATTTCTGAAAAATTGATTAAGATGACAATATGTTAATTTGTGAATTTGGGATTATTTGGCAAAATGTCCAAAGGAGTTACCTCTGTTATTTTACATGGAAATGACATGAAAACTTTAGTTTTTAGACACGGGCAAGTAATTGTTGTATTCTGAGAAAGTGAGGATTGAAACTCACTAGTAGATAGGGTGGAGATCTTGTCTGTAGTCGATTAAGGACTGAAGCCAGCAAATCCGGGACTAAGATCTAATCGTACAACCATATGTGCTAGTGTGGGATGGTCATAGCTAACTAAGTTATCGAAATCTTAGTCTTGCATGACAGTAGGTAGAATAGTGTCCGTATTGCCGAGGAATCGACAATGCCGACACAACTGCGAATGCCCCACTTCGATGGGTTCCATCAGGGCGAAGTGAGGGACTTGCTCAATGGGTGCTGTCCGGTGAGTAAGGCTCCTCATCCGATGTGTTACTTTGTTACTATTTGTGTTGTTAATTATTATTATCCCGACGGATGAGGATAAAGATTCGCAGGGCTAGTGCAAGGTTAGGACTAGATAATGTAAAGGCTGCGTCGCGAACTCTAGGTTTCTTACCTTCGGTAGCGAGCAATGGTATAGAGATATTCCAAGCAACTGGAGTACCGCGTACTATGGGTAAAGTTGTACACCTCTACAAAGTGATAAACTATTCGAATAGCCGCGCTCACGGTCATGAGCATGCTTAGTGCGGCTGGTATGGCGGTAGCTTTTGTTTTCCAAACTGTTTTGGCACAAAATGTTGGGGTAATGACATGGGGTTTTACTTTGTTGAGTTAACTACCATGTCTATGGCTTGGTTGCTACGTCTATAGCCGATTGTCATTTCTATGACTGATTTGCTATTTCTATAGTAGTATTGCCATGTCTATGGTTGAACTTGAATCTGTTAGTGCCATTTCTATGGCAGAATATTGATTATATTTTTGCTTACAACTGGGTAGGGTTGTGAGTGTTTGTTGTTACTTGTTCAAGTTACTTTACTTACTGTCCTGTACTTACTTTTTCATAAACCGCTCTTTCAAATACCGTTGCAAATTATTACTTATGTTTATTGCAAATAAACTTGGCTTTGAGCAAAAGAACTTGTAGAGTAGAGCCATACTCTTGATAGCCTTGCATCTAATATAGCTTTTGTGATACACTACAAGTCTTGCTGAGTACATAAGTACTCAATCTTGATGTTGTTGTTGCTTTAGATTTTGCAGATGAACCAACGCCTGACGACGAGTTCTTTGCACCGAGGGGTTCGGTGACGGGTCTAGTTAGGCCTTGTTTCCTTGTCGGTTGCCTGAGGGATCAGATGGGTATGCCGCTAGACTTTTGCTACTACTACTACTATGTTTTCCGCTGCGACCTCACTTGCTTTGATGACTATTTTTATTTGGTCGGTCGGCCATGGTTTGTAATAACCTTTGTAATAACTTAAGTAGTTGTCCCTTTTGCATTACTTTAGACTATGAATGCATGATTGTGATGCTAGATGTTGTGAATGTGTGTGCTAGCCTTTATTCCTGGGACTAGCACTGTATACACATAAGATCCACAGGTATTCCAAGCCCGAGGGTCTGACACATGGCGCATTCCACGGCCGGGAGGTGCGGAAAGAAGGTGGCCAACGCAGCAAGTCAGTCGGGCACAAGAGGAAAGGGCGCAGTGCGGAAGGTGCGGTGTTGACCGCCTTCTGCGGTGCCAGAGCGTCGGATGCAGCTCCCACCCGACCGGAGCGTGACAGTGAGAATTAATTTTGTTTTCTTTGAGATGTGTTGCTTTGCTTTGAGTTGTGTTGCTTTTCATAAGCTGTGTTGATGCATTAATGAGCTTGCTTTTTGACTGCACGTAGATTCACTCCTTCCCGTGCTTTGCTTTTTCACTGCATGGAATTTTCCTGGCCTCCAGCGCTCCCGGGGCGCGGAAGGTGCCCACCTCCATTGCGCGCTCCAGCATCACGAAAGGCTGTCAGGCCCATCACCTTCCGCATCGTGTCCTTTCCTCCCCTGCCTGATTGACTTCCGCGCTGGCCGCCTTCTTTTCGTGCCCCTCAACTGCAGAATGCGCTACGTATCGTCCTCCCAAGCTTCCGCGCTCAGGAGGGGGCTACTTTTGGAATTTCGGTGCGAAGGGAGTTATTTCTACAATTAACGTGGCACCACGGGGCCAAACAAAAAAAAATCCTCCGGCATCAGCCCCCTAGGGGAGTTTTGCTTGGTTTTGGAGTCGCTTGTTTCTTGAGGCGAAGGTAAAACCTACGCGGTGGCGATCTGGTGCATCTAAGGCCTGACAGGCCATTGTAGCCACCTACATTGGCGAAACGTCGATAGTGGCCAGGTTGTGAGCGTGACCTACACTAGCCTCGCTAGCCCTAACATGAGGTTCCCCCATGGTCCATGGGCCTTCCCCAGCCAAGTGCGCGATCACGGGCCGCGTAGAAGAGCTGGGCGCGCCTCGTCGTGTCATCATGGTCGGCATCATCCCTGTCATCACGCCTTGGGCCCAACCGAGTGTGGACATCAGCTGGCGGCCTTGTTCGCTGTCGCTCCGTCTCGTTCGAAACCCTCGCTGACCAGAATAAGTGCTCCCGCTTGGGGTATTCTTCCTCAGGGTCAGACGGAATCCCACTCTGGTCACTGCTAGGAGTGCATATGTCTTGCGTCGAGTAGTCTTCAAGGATGCTCAAATACACGAGCTTTGAATTACATCGTTGAGGAGTCAGGGGCTGATTATCATAAACTTGGGAGCCCACGGACTATGAGTCCTCCATGATCTCTGATATCAAATGAGTCTTTTGACCCGACATCCTATTGCCATACGAATCGTTAGCAACCGACAAAAGATACGAGGGAAAAGAATAAGGTAAGTAAAAGACAAGGGGCAGGGGACTTAACCTAGTATGAATGCAGCACAAATGCACATTTATCCAAATGAACACATTTAGTTTTCCGATAAAGTTGCTATACATTAACCCGTAGGCGATACACAACTACTCGGAAAAGAAAGAACAAATACTCAAACTATAAAATCCAGCGTCTACAAGCTAAGGATAATAATTGGGGTGTATATAATATATGATTAATCCCTACTTAGTCCTGATATCGCAGCAAGACAGCGTCTTCTTGTCCTTTCGCCATTGCTCCCACCGAAGACTACTTAACGTGTCTATTGTTGGAAAAGAGAGACGAGCAATGGAGAAAATTATTTTTCACAAATCAAATGAGTAAGGAGGTAAGAATTAGATGCTAGGATGGGTAAGAAGGAAAGGAATTATATCACTTATATTTTTGGTCAAAATTTTGCTAATTTGAAAATATTCTTTACAAACACAATTCCTAACAACGTCTATTGTTATGGCTTTAACCTACAGTCAGTATGCTCTGATACAAGCGGAGGCAGAGGATATCCGTGTCCATCTCGTCGAGCAGGCGGTGGATCCACCTGAACACCAGCTTGTTCATCAGCATCTGATGCATGTTACCAATGACCGGCATGGCAGCCGGTCCGGGCAGCAGCTTGCTGGGCTTCCATTTCTTCCAGTAGAGCAGTGCAATGAGCAGGAGGATAGCCATTGTTACCAGCATAGTGAGGGAGGGTGCAGGTGCCATGTTGGCTGTTTGGTTTGATGTCATCTTGGTTTCCTGGTGCATTTTGGGGAAGCACGTGGCGATAATTTGTAGGATTGCATCATCTTAAGTAATTCCTCGGCATATTTATAGCCGAGTTCTCCACATGTTTTCAACAGAAGACAGAAATGTTTGAAAGATATGCACTCCGTTTTCATTCTTCTGCATAAAACAAAACTTACGTTTCAGTTTAAAGTTTTAAAGTCTGGCCTGCATCCCGCTCGTCACCGCTGCCTCGTACTCCCACGCGTTGCCGCCGCCGCGTCATGGGGATTTGGGGATTTTGGTTGCTAGGCAAACTGGCGTAGGGGAAAGGGGTCACGGACAGGAGGGAATAAGGGAGTAGTAAGGCCAGGGGGGTGATGGGCTTTTGGGCCGGTTGGAAGAAGCAGGCCGACGGCCGAATTCAAAAGACTTGAATTTGTTTGACCGAAAGCCCTAAAATTCGGATACCAGCGTAAAGTCCGAAATTTCGCAAAATTTCGACAAAATTTGAAACCCTGCATACAACTGTTGAACTGTTCATGTGATCTTCGGGATTGTGTCCGGGTCTTGGACCCAAACCGATACTACCCATATGGTGGCATCCCCGCTCCCGTGAGAGCTTATCCGCTCGGTCAAACTGGTAGTCCCCCAGCCCCACGATGCGCTCTGCCATAAGGGGTCGCCATGCAAAGAGTGGAATGCCCTCTAGGCAGAGGAGGGCGTGATACCTCCATATGTTGTGCTGAGAGCCGACCACATAGTCCCATGGCTAGATGTGAAACTAGTAGCCATTGAGCGAACACCTACCCGCCCCTAGTGCAAAATCATGCTGATGTTGAGTTTCGAACTCGATGAGGAAATCTTGCGGAAGATAGTGTGAGATGTGAACGTCTCGTGGTGAGAAGCGAAGTCGCACCTGGATGGCTCTTGCCACCAGGTTCGGCAGCGGGTTGTGCCGAGGCCCCACCATATTGGCGATCACCGCTGTGTTGCGGAGGCGCAGGAGCTCTGCCTCCATGTCCTGAGTGATGGTGTAGGCACAGAAGCCTACAAATTGTTCTTGCGCATCTATTGTTGATCAAGTTCAGTTGGCGCTCGAGTTATCCATCTACTAGAGCTGCTGTTCGTTCAGTCCGTATTGCATGAACCGAGTCCATTAATTACTTGGTGCTGCTGTTCTTTACCGAACTGAGAAGGGAGGAATTATGCAGCTATTTAATTGATTCGAGAGAGACTAGTTCTGTTACTTGTGCAAGGATACACCTGCTGTTGTGCGTTGCTGCTGGTCACGAGATTAGGCTTTGCCTCTTGCGCATAATCCCTAATACCGCCGATTTTTTGCTGCTCGAATACCGAAACCGTGAGATAGATCAATTGCTACTGTTCTTAGTACCGTGGAAGCGAGGCCAAACCTGCGTATCATCTAGTGCTATTAGTTGGTCCATATCAAATGGTATCTAATTCATTCCATTCCTCAAAAAAAAAAGATTGGAATTGTGAGAAATGATTGATCCTCCGACGAACCCATTTCTAAAACCGAACACCCGATAGTAATTTCAAGTGATACGACGCTTCAAATTAACTACTTTTGAGATATGCAATATTAAATTGAAGGACGAAATAAATATCAGCGACACAAAAAACATTTTCAAAACCATTGAATTGACACAGAATAAAAGTTCAATTTGTTGTGGAAGTCGAGCTATGTATCCAGTTCTTAATTAAGGGCATGTTTACCTTATCTCTAATATATGCTACATCATCTTTAGAGACAATATCTCTAATAGATAGTCTCTAGCACACTCTCCAACATTTATATTTTATAGTTTTTCTTTGAAATTGATCTACATGTCAACTAGAGTAGATTAATGTATCATATCTTGTTTCACGTGCACGACAGTCTCTTCAGGAAGAGATGACCTGCGCTCTCTCTCCTCCCCCTCTCTTCTCCACATAGAATTTTGTTGATGTGACATAGCTAAGAGACGACAATAAATACACTATTAGAGATGCCCTAACAATTGTTTGCTTACTATTCAACGTCAGTACGAACGAGAACGACACGTTCTTTGACTGCTTACGTGCCACTGGTGTACGATCCTTCCTATAATGCGAAGATGTCGCCGTTAATGTATTTAAAAGAAAACAAAGATGCCACCATTAATGTAAACGAGGAGACAATTAAGAGGATCTGAGATGTTTACGCTAAGGAGTAGGCAGCACGTGGTTGAGTGGTTAGTTCACGTTGCTCTTGCAACACTAGAAAGCATTCTTACACATTTGTTATGCCTCCCTAAAACAAGTTCTCTTGACACGGATGGGGTCCCTCCTGTCCCTCAACCTCTGGCTGGCTAGCAGCAACACCCTCCTCCAAACCACTCCCCTTATTTACGGTTTCACCTGGCCACACCCACCGCCATGACCATGGCCTCCTCCATAGTCTCCACGACCACGGTCTCTACACCTTGGCATAGCATTCATCACAAATAAACATTCATGCAATAAGCTCAAAGGCATCATCCTCATATCAATACTATTCATCAATGCGACATAATCGAAACGTAAATTTAATGCTTGACTCATTCCATCCTACTGTGCACTAGTATGTCAAATTTGAAGTTAATTTACCATCCTAAGTCAAGTTCTAGCAATTAATTAACCTATATCATATTTTAGCTAAGTTAACCAATCCTATAGCAAATTTTAGTAGATTAAATTAACCTAATGAAAACAGTTGCACTCATTGGTTGAAAGCCACTTTTGTGAGGGGTAATTTCTAGAAAACACTCTTACGTGATTTTTTTTATAACTTTCGGTATATACATTCCAAAGCATAATTATGTTCTATGTTAGAAACTAGCTTTTTGATGTTCTAAGCGAAACAGTTGTTGATCCAAACTGAATTTATTTATCTCATATGGCTTAGCTTAAATTACACAAAATAAATCTACTTTGCATCATATATTTGGAGCGATAATCGTGGTTTTGCTCCCATAACTAATGGCTTGGCCAGATTGAGACTCGTAGCTGACTCCTGAAGCTCAATCTTATCAACACCAGGTGGTATATGCTCCAAGTGAACCCTTGCTGAAGTCTTGCGAACAGCATCATTGTAATAGAAGTACCAAGTGATACTGCAGGGCAACCACGTCTACCAGCACTGAACGATACAAACCGTAACTCTGGCTCAGCTAGTACCACATCCGCATTGTTCAGATGCCGTTCTGGTCGAAACTCATGAGGGTTATCCCAGACATTCGGGTTTCGACCGAGTCCGATTCGGCTGAGCATGACATGGCTATTCTTTGGGACGAAGTATCCAGCGATCGTGGTATCAGCGACGGCGACATGGGGTGGGTTGAAAGGGTGATATGGGTGGATGCGGAATGCCTCCCGGATGCATGCCTTGAGGTATTTGAGGTGGCGAATGTCCGATTCGGCTGAGCTGCCTGAGCATGACATGGCTATTCTTTGGTTGTAATTATTTACAGTTTGTGCTGAATGATACTGCTTAGTGTGTGTTGATTAGGAGTTCAAAAGATCGGTTACAGCCACAAAAATCACTTCTACACGTGGATTAAAGAAAAGTCAACATTGTTTTGTGTTAAAGAGAAAATATAACATCCTCACAAGAAGGAAAAGTCAAAACCAAGAAAAATCTCCTCACAAAATCTGTTGCAGCGACCGGCCATTAAGCATCCGCCACAGCAATTCTATTTAAGATCGACCACACATAGTAGCCATTTCCATCATCTCTTCACTCACTACCAGAATCGTCGAAGCTCCCGAGTGTTTTGAATAATACACTCGGGAACTTCCCGAGTGCCTCATTAAACACTCGGGAAAGTAGAAAAACACTCGGGAAATTAAACTTTCCGAGTGTCCGATCGACACTCGGAAACTCGACGGAGCAACGGGAAAAATTATCTCCGAGTGTCGACACTGGAGCTAAAAATAACGGTTGGCGCCATTTCTCTCCTGCCTGTTCCTCCTGCTCCCAAACCCCCACCTTCAAGCATTGCTCACCCTAATCCCTAATCCCCTGCTCCTCCCCGTCCTCCCCCGCCTCACTTGCCGCCCTTGCGCCAGCGCCTGCTTGGCTCCCCTCCTCCTCCTCCTGGCGCCGCCCCGAGTCCGCCTCCGGGCTCCCTCTGTGCCCCCCGACTCTCCGCCTCCGGCTCCTCGCTCCGCCTCCCTCCTCATTGGCCGCCCCGACTCCGCCTCCGGGCTCCTCCTCCTTGGCGCCCTCGACTATCCGCCTCCCATTGTCCGCCTCCCCCCTCCTCCTCCGACGTGGCGCCACTCCTCTAGTAGGTTGAACACCTCTTGATTTCTCCATAAATTTTGCTTAATGAAACAATCAAATTATGGAGCCAGACCTTTGTATTATGTGGTGGATCGGTGGATGCCTTCTCGCAACCAAAGAAGGAAATGCTTGATCGCACCATTCATACCATTGTTTGAGAACTAGTAAAAACTGTGCATGTGTTGGTTTTGATATGGTAGAGAAGGGGGAGAAGGGAGGTTTGGTATGTAGAGAAGTGGGACCAGTTCTTATATTCATAATCTGAATAAATAATTTATTTAACTAAATAAGCTTAGTGCACCGAATTTAGAAAGTTAAGTATTTTTCTATCGCAGATTAGGTGTTAGAGGGGAATTGGTCTCTAGCATGGATAGGGTCATTTTTTCAAACCTACAAGGTGTGGCCAGAAAAGAAATCAGTCTCTAGATTTAATAGTGTCTTCTTGTTCAAAATATCATCTTGTAACCTTCTCCTTTCTCTTTTGATCGTTTGCTTAATGTTTGGCCTAGGGTATTTTGTGGAGCTTCTAAACTAAGTCATGATCTGGAATTCATTTTAATACATGTCTCATAATGACTTGGAGATCTTGCTTCCTTTTGCACTCAATAGGCCTAGCTAGCAAGCCTGCATATGTTCTCAGTAACTGCAATCATAGGCTTCTTTTTGTTCGAGAGTACACACACATATACAAAATCCATATGTACTCTACAGTCTACACCATATGGCCTTAAAACCTTTGTTTTTTCTTATCCGCATTTGTTTATATTCTCTTCTCAAATGGACCTTTTACCAGCCTAGCTATTGCCTGACCGTTTCTGTGATCAATCTTGTGTAAAATGGCATATGCATGGTCATGGTCATGGTCTCTCTCTCTCCCTTTTCTGAAGACTCATGGTCTCATGGAATCTATCTTCTGCATATATATACAAAAAACAAATACATTAGTGCTCTAGCTAGCGCTGAATTAATACAGTAGGATTCTGCTTGAACTCCAATAAGTAATATGTATATTGTGCCATGAAATAGATTTAATTTCCGGGGAAATTCGTGTATATATCTAGACATTAATTTATCATGTACTATCTTATATATTTATAGGAATTGACTGGCTAACCACAGTGTCCAAGTGGCTATAGCATTCCACATTGAGTGCCACACCTATATACTTGTAGTTTTTGTGATATATATATATATATATATATATATATATATATATATATATATATATATATATATATATATATATATATATGCATGCTTGGCAAGTACATGCATTGACCACTGGCAAGAAATTATTAACAAGTTTAATTTAGAAAAAGGAATGTAATATATATTAATTCTGAAATTCATCAAATATTCTTGAGCTTTTCCACAAGCTTAATTGTACGATGTAGAAGTATATATTAAGGTAGCAGGAAGTATATATTAATGGTACGATATCAGAGTTAGCTAGCTAGTGCCTCTTTGGGAGCAAGTAATATTATTGAACATGTGATGATGGGACTAATACGTATGTAATAAGGGCCTAATTTGCAAGTAAACCGAATTCTGGAATTAGCATCTATATAACTGTACTTTCCAAGATTGAAAACACAGTTTTGCAAGAAAGATGACAGGTTGAATTCAATTTTGCAGGACTACATATATACAAGCTATTAATGGGTTGTTTAGTTCATTGTTTGCTAGCTTACTACCACTACTGCTGCACATCCACCAATCCTTGCACATACATACTTTGGCAATGCTTAGAAGTAATTATCTTGTATGTATAAATGATACAAAAATGTACAGAGAAAAGGAGAGGCCATAAATAAAAGCTTTAAGAATATATAAAGATGTCTAAATAGCTATAAATGGGTAAGCAAGATAGGAAAGGCCTTAGCGAAGAAGACCACACTTGTGGGCAGTGCTGGTCTTTGAGCCCTTCTCTACTTTCCTTCCTTCCTTCTCCTTGGTTCATATTAATCCACTAACTCTCAGAGGAAAGCAAAGTGGAGCTCCTTTCCTACTCCAAGAAACAAAGGGGAGAGAGAGCTTCATATCAACCTGTTCTGAAGAGCCTTTTTAGCTAGGTTATCATCTCCTTACATGCTAATATTCAGTTATCTTCTGCACTCGTAGCCTTGTTGTTCAGCTAGCTGCAGGCTGCAGCTTAGATCTCGTTTATATGGATGAAATTTATTGGAGATTCGGGTTTTGGAGTCCTATGCTTTTCATCAAGAAAAAACTATACCAAACTAAAAACTTTAAAATAAATATTGTTAATGACAGTAATGGTTTGGTGCAATTGATTATGAACTTGTGGAATAATTTTCTTTTGTAAACTGCATAATTAATTCCTACCTTCTAGTGCAAAATCATTAGCATTATTGTGCAAATATTTCATCGTCAAAAGCATTTGCACTTAGATCATAAAATCTTTCTAAAGGCATACATACATTACTACTGTGTGAAAGCCACATGATATCAATTACACGTGAGACTTTCAAGTTCAGTACCTCCAAGCTGTTAACTTTAGTGCATGTGGTAGTAGCTTCTAACATACTCAATAGTGCGTGGTCAATATCTGACAATAGTTTGTTGGGGAAAGAAGGTCGTTGTTGATCATGCATGTCACTAAACTCAAGAGATGTGGAGAAAAATAACAACATTTAGTAGTTAGTTCTTTAAAAAATAGTAATCTGCACTTGATCCTTTCATTTGTTCAAGGATAAAATTGAATGTAATCGATAGCATTTTAGCCTCTTTTAATTCTGGACATGAATATACATATATAGGCCTTCAATTTAAGAATGAATTTCGTTCCCATCCAACAATGCTTTATTAATTTGTGAACATGGTTTGAAAAGATATATATGATTAGATGAAAACAGGGAGAAAAATGATGTCAGCATATCATCAATCCATGATCTAATATATAAGCCAATTGTTTGGTTGGTACGTTCTAGCTTTCCTGACATGTCTTGATCGCTGTTCACTTTAGACGCGTGTGATCTTGAGTGTTCACAATGGCAACAAGCAATCAGAGAGGGAGGACACTAATGTTCCTTGAGAATACTTCTTTGGCTTTAGCCCGATATCCATATGGGGCGAAATAAATGGGTTATGAGCAAAAGTATTGGTGATTGATCGGTTATATTGATTTCATTTTGTTTTCATTAATTTACGCCGAGGTTATTTACTACTTGAACCGATATCTGTTTTGTTAGTATTATATACATCAAAGTTTGTTTACATCATCGTCAACATCCCATTTGTAAAAAAATCCACGATGGAGTGTTATATGCATGAGTATAATTAATCTTAGACCACTTCAACCCATTAAGGAGGAAAACTATAGAGCTACAATTTGGCATGCACTACGCAGAAGGCAAGTGATTAGTTCATCAAGTTGTCCTAGCACAATGCAAAATATGATGTTCATTTCAATCAAATGCGGCGTATTAGATAAACTAGCTACATATAGGTTCTTTGAGAATTAATATAATACTTCTAGAGGTTGTGGATAGAAACACACGTGGACATGTGGTTTTAGACCATATTATAGTGCTTAAGTTTCAATTTACACCACTAACAATATATATGTAAGTGAAAATCTTTCAAGTAGGACAATGTTATGTTTGGAGCGGTATTTAAGTAGTATTAGATGACAAAATTGTGTAATCTTAAATAAAAAAAGATGATAAAATTGTGTGATCCTTCATTAGTGTCAAATAATAAGATGTTATCTTCGTGTATGGCTGATGCATTTGGACATATAATTAAGGAAAACACTCAACCATATATTGTGAATGTGCTCTATCTTTAAGCTATAATAGCTTCTAATTTTTAGCAAACTATCTCGAGTCTGCTTTTAGTAAATCTCACAAAAGCTTTAGTGTGAAAAAAAGTAGACAATGATTTTTCAAAAAGAAAAGATGTATACACTGCAATAGTATGTGGCCTAGCCATTGATTTCGATCTATATGTCGAGTTGTTTAACTGTTGTGTAATGCTTACATATGAACAGTATTGATTTTGATCTGCAATGATTTCAACACACATGAAATTTCATCATATTTGGTTATATTTTGCTCTTTCTTTCTAATTAATTCACAAGTATGTAGCATTGTATATTCTATATTTCTTCCATACGGATATATATTCTTGCATACAAATGATGGTTTACCTATCTCAACATATAATATATGCCCATATGAGTCAACATATCTTGCATGGTTGTTTGACAATTGGTGTGGTTCCATAAAGCTTTATTAATTTAATATAATATATACAAGTATGCAACACACACAGCATATGTTCGAACTAATTATAATCAGCACAAAATAAAGCTAAAATGATGGGTCCTTAGATTGTGTTGCTTCTAATTAATTAGAACAAATTAATTAACACAAGTTTGAGACTATGAGAGGAGCATAAGATGGTTTCATCCTTTTGAGATAGAATATTGATGTGGTAAATGTGGTTAATTTATATGTGTGAAATAATAGGATATTTTGGTCAAGAAGTTTCTCTTTTATGTATGTCTATATTCTTCCTTTAGAGAAATGGAGCAGTTTAGACATTGAGGAGTATGGACGTACACTATGATGGAATAAGATGTCAACTAGGATGCAATACGCAGCGGGTGCACGCAAAACAATGTGCAGCGTAGTTGATGTGATGCATGTTCATTTTCAAAAATTGCACGTATGTATACGCATGCATGGGTGTGAGTGGCTGCACGTATGCTTGATTGCTTGGTGATGTGCCGTTTGTGATGGGTCGATGCATCTTCTTTTTAAGAACGAGTCCCTCGCTAGAAAGTTCTATAGTTAGTCTCCTTTGGCTTTTTTTTGTTTGTTTTTGAAACGATTCTGTCCTAATATAGCTCATGGTTTTCAATACAGTGCTGCCGCCTCCCCTCGCCGACTGTCTCCACCGACACACAGCTGCAGCCATCTTCCCCACCGCAGCTCCCTCGGCTCCCTCAGCTCCAAGAAGTACTGTAAGGTAATGGATAAGTGCAAAAAGAAATAAAGTTTGCTTATTTTCTTTTGTGTTGTCCATTTATGGTGGATTGATATGCTGTCATTACAATGCTACATTAACGTGTTAATAAATAAAGGTATTCATATATATTGAAAGAAAGTGTTTTTATGCTCCGTTGATCATGTATATTGTCTTCATGTCAATCTGTTTTAGTGTACATATATAGGGCATGCATCATAGGGTAGCTTCTAGCTAGCTCTGTAGTTGTAATTTTTGACATAAATAAGAGTTGGATTAAAATATGCGTTATGTTTTGCACACTAGGATGGCCGAGGATCGTAGTTGGATGTACTTTGGGCGAGAGCGATGGGTGACTGTACCAAGAATGGATGGAAAAGTCGATGATTTTGTGGATCGAGCATTTGCTAGGCGTAATGGACGGGGTGTGTTGTGCCCTTGTTCTCGTTGTTCAACACACGGCCACAAACGAGGGCAACAATGATCGCACACTGTGCAAGCACGGATTTAGGGCGTGCTATACCGTGTGGGTGTATCACGGCGAGTCACAACATAGCGATCGGATGTGCTAAGGAGGAAATGGACGATGGCGCCACAATGAGAGTAGGATAGAAGACATGCTAGATGATGTGCGTCATGCATATGGGCCACTGCCGAGGAAGAACCGAGCTCGCAACAAGGGCTTTCTTTGATATGTTGTCCGCAATGAAGTCAACCACTTCACGGCACACAGGTGTCCCAACTAGATGCCATCACATGACTACTTGTTGTCAAGTCTCGATTCAACACAAGCATTGCTTGCTTTGATGCATTCTTAAGCGTGTTTAGCACTCTTCTCCCGTGATGGTCACAAACTGCCCGCTAACTTGTATGAGGCCAAGAAATTGATAAGCGCACTAAATATGCCATATGAGAAGATAGATGTTTGTCCAAATCATTGCATGCTATTTAGGAATGAGAATGTGGACAAAGATCACTGTGATAAGTGTGGTGAGTCTAGGTTTGTTGAGGTTGACTCGGTGATGGTCAAGAGGCGACTTCCTATTGGCGTAAAAATACTTCGCTATCTACCATTTGTGCCACTTAATCCAACGGTTATACACATGTCCGAGGTTTCAGCCAAACAAATGGTATGGCACAAGTATGGTCGTCGGTACCATAATGACAAGAT
Source organism: Phyllostachys edulis (assembly GCA_036346405.1). Taxonomy (NCBI): domain Eukaryota; kingdom Viridiplantae; phylum Streptophyta; class Magnoliopsida; order Poales; family Poaceae; genus Phyllostachys; species Phyllostachys edulis. Next base: position 78,116,677 of record CM070551.1, on the reverse strand, counting down.
GGTCCACCCATCGATGGTGAAGCATGGAAGCAATTTGATCGAGACTATGTAGAGTTTGCCATGAGCCTCGGAACGCTCAATTGCAATTGCAATCGATGGGTTTAACCCATTTGGTATGGGGCTGCGCCATACAAATTGTTATTCTGTGTTTGTCATTCCCTTAACCTTCCACCGGCGTTTGCATGCGAATAAAGACATATTCCTTTCGTTGATAATCCTCGTCACGAATACCCGTGGAAGAATATGAGTGTATTCATGGAGCGGTGGTGGATGAATTGTTACATGCTTGGGAACAAGGCATAGTGACATATGATCGGGCATTGAAACAGAACTTCACTATGCGGGTCGCGTATCACACATCCATGCATGACTTCCGCGTCGACGGATATTCTCGTGGGTGGTCTGTACATGGGAAGATGCCATGCCCAATTTGTAGGGAGGCGTATGCGTGGTGTTGGCTAAAGCATGGTCATAAGCACTCCTTCTTCGATTGTCATCGTCAATTCCTTCCAATTGACCACGAATTGAAGTGACACAACCGGATTTAGGGCCAATATTGCTGTCCGCATGATGGACCACCACGTCGTCTGGCGGTGAGGAGGTTCGTGCAACGGCTAGATGCTTTGAAGCCTCTTGATGATGGTGATGGGTTCGAGAAATATGGTGAGGAGCACAATTGGACTCACATTCCAAGTTTGTGGCGGCTGCCATACTTTCATAAGCTCATTCTTCCCCATAACATAGATGTAATGCATAATGAGAAGAATGTTGCAGAGGCCATATTTAGCACATTCTTTGACATTCCGCATAAGACGAAGGACAATGTGAAGGCTCGCCTTGATCGGGAGGAGCTTTGCAACAGCCCTCGTGAATATGATCCATAAGCCGACTCATGGCAAGTGGGAGAAGCCAAGAGCTAGTTATTGCCTAACTAGGGTTCAGAGGAAGGAGATTTTGGAATGGTTTGAGACCCTAAAGTTTCTGATGGGTATGCAAAAATCTGAGAAGAGGAGTGAATTTAGCTACCATGCGCATCAATGGCCTAAAGAGCCATGACTACCACATATTCATGGAACGCCTTTTGCTCGTGATGATCCGTGGCTACGCCCCGAGTGTGTTTGGCAAGTGATGGCGGAGTTGAGCTTCTTTTATCGACAACTATGTGCGAAAGAGATAGATCCCATGGTAATATCAACTATGGAGCGTGAAGTGCCCGTGTTGCTTTGCAAGTTGGAAAAGATCTTTCCACCGCTTCTTCAATCCAATGCAACATCGATTCTCCATCTTCCCTATGAAGCTAGGATGGGGGACCATTGCAAAACCGGTGGATGTATCCAATTGAGAGGAGCAAAAGGAACTACGGGCAAAGCAAAAAATCGATCACGTGTTGAAGCATCCATAGCGAGGCGTACATAATTGAGGAAATTTCCCATTTCACATCAATATACTTTGTCGATAATGTTACGACGGTGCACAATCAAACCTCACGATACAATATTGGCATCCTCAAAATAATTGCCAACTTAGCCTCTTCACGGAAGAGGTGACACTTCAGCGGTGGTACTCCCAAAGTTTTATCGCGGGATGAGTGGTTGACTGTGATGTTGTATGTCTTTACCAACCTCTCGAAGTGGATGATTACATTAGGTATGCAACAATTATTTTTCCCAATAATTGATGTATGAGTGTTTTAATCTACTTGTCTTGTTGCCTCTAGGGAATTTGTTAGGAGCGAGTGGAAGCAACGCCGAGACCCATCCGAAAAACAAGTTGCGACCCTTCTTAGGAAGGGTCTTTGGGAATTGTAAACCGAATTTCCCGACTTGGTTCTATCAGAAAGTAACTTCTCTATTAGCTACTCCCCCTTGCACATAATATTTACTAAGTAAAGAGGAACTAATACATGAAACCCATTCTATTTATGTTTGAGAGTTTGAAGGACAAGTCTATGAGCGTGAATTGAAGCAAGTTGCTCAAGGATGCCACACTCGGTGTCTTTGTCCTATAGTACCTACGATGTGAATGGGTACCGCTTCCGAACATCGACACATGAGAGGGAACGGCCTAATGCAACAACAATTAACAGTGGATTGGTGACTATAGGACAAGATGAGAGCGATACACCTGTTGAATACTATGGAGTAATTGAAGAAATAATTGAACTATATTTCCATGGTAGCAAACCTCTCAAACTTATGTTATTCAAATGTCATTGGTTCCATCCGTTTAGGGGAGTCAGACGGGATACATCACTTGGGTTGGTTGAAGTTGCACATCAATCAATCCTACCAGGCAATGACCCATTTATTGTGGCTCAGCAAGCCACCCAAGTATACTACATCCCGTACCCATGCAAAACTATGAGTAGTCTACTGGATTGGTGGGTAGTACATAAGGTGCAACCATATGGTAAACTACCTACCCCTAGTGAGCAGGACTACAACATGGAGACCAACAATGGTGTTGACCTATTCTTTCAAGAAGATGGGCTACGAGGACTTTTCAAATAATAATTGGGGAAGAGGACGATCACATAGATGATATTCAAATCGATGCCGATGAGGTTGTAAACCAAGAGGACTTGGAACTACTTAATCGCTTAGACATTGATGGCAATCAAGGATGACGCTTGAGTCAACACCTCATGATAGTGACGATGACTTTTAGAGGGCCCATCTCATGAGGATCCCATTGTAGACGACTACTTCTAAGCATGATCTTGTATGTCTTCCATTTATTTGCTGCATGTTTTTAATTTTTGTATGAGCTTACTTGATTACGTTATATTACATTTTTCTATGAGCTTACTTGATTACGTTATATTAATTGATTTATTTTATTTTATTTCATTTCAGGACACCAAAAAATGAGTGGCGTCGACGAGGCAGCATACTCTAGTCGAGGCAGACGCTTGTTTTCCACTCGAGGAGGCAGAGGGGCAGCCGCGGCCACTCGACGAGGCAGAGGGGCAGCCACGGCCCCTCCAGGAGGCAGAGGGGCAGCCACGGCCCCTTCAGGAGGCAGTGGGGCAGCCACGGCCCCTCCAGGAGGCAGTGGGGCAGCCGTGGCCACTAGACGAGGTAGAGGGGCAGCCACGGCCCCTCCAGGAGGCAGTGGGGCAGCCGCGGCCCCTCGAGGGGGCAGGGGGGTCTACCTCTAGTAGATCAGGCTCCTGTACCCCGCAGCCCTCACGTGCTGATGATGTGGAGCGTGAGGCGGAGGGTGAGGAGGAAGAGCAGCACCTTGAGGCGGAGGGTGAGGAGGATGAGCACCATGAGGTACAAGAATATTGGATGCGAGGACTGCGAACTCGCCACGACGACCAACCCGAGAGGAGGAGAAGATGTCATCGTTCTGTTGGTGACACGTAAGTGCTGTTTACACTTTCACTAATTTAGTCCACTTACTTGCATACCTAAAAAAACTAATATGCGAGGCAATGGCGAGAAGAAGGCGGGGTGACAAACGAGACTTCGAGCGGCATAATTGGCGTGTTGCTTCGATGGCACTTCCTGGGTTGGTCACATCTGAGGAGGGCGGAGCCTGCATGGACATGGTGCCACTCTGGGCAGCTGCAGATCATGCACAACAAGGAGAGGTTCCATTTGACAATTTGTTTGCGTGGTGGAGGAAAGTTTTTGGGTAAGTGACTAAATATTCAAATCTGCTTTTATGTGTTCCTATGCATGTTAGGGTTGATTTGGCCCCAATGTTCAATCACCTAACGGACAACCAGACTATTTAACTCAAAGATTAATTTTTCCAAAGGTATTAATACAAACTAGATCACTAAACAACCATACTTAACTTACGGTAGATTAGGCTAGTTTTGCTCAATCTATTCATGTTAGGATAGTTATCTTAATTGTGAGCATAACTAAATCATCATCAACTATTTATTAGCTGGTACATGGCTAAAAATGGTAGTTTTCGCCCAAAGACCTATCTAAATTGCACAAGGAGTACTAACATTTTGAAGAACACAGAAGCCATTTGAGGACAAAGTCGATATTTTGTGTTTTTATGCAAACCTAACCTAGCTAATCTCACTTGTTTGGTACTAAAACTTCAAGTAGTCCGACATGTTTAATTTACCTCTTTTGGATGTTTAGTAGCCAAGTAATAAATGTCAACTAACTTAATCATCTTATTCTTTATCAATTCCTTTTCGCTTTCATCAACTAACTTAATCATCTTATTCTTTATCAATTCTTTATTCTTTGATTGTAGTGGTGGTTTCGATGGGTCGATTTAACAGAAGTCGATTCTAAGCGAGTGCTTCAGTAATTGTGTTAAGAAGCTCATCCCACGATGTTCTCTGACGGCACGCATCCAAGCGGTGATCTGTTACCACACACAAGTGCTTGACAACAGATTCATAGGCCGACGACCGCCAAACGCATATCACTTTCGACGAGTACATGCAGGTAACCAACTGAACAAACGATGTCCTTGATTACAATCAATTCTAGTTTATTCATATTTAACACTTGGTTAATTTAGGCAATACCTTGGTGGGCCCTGAAGTGTGAAGATGCATGGCAGCAGATTCTCCGAGATAGGTGGTGCAATGAACGATGGTTGCAGGCCTCTCGTGCTGCTAGGGAGCGGCGATTGTTGATGGACGGGACAGCACATCGTCAAGGCAGCTCCTCCATGGCTCGTTACAAGAAGAACCTGGTAGGTCAACATGTTCATATTGATTGTATGTTGCAGATACATATTTATTGACCGCCGTGATTTTTTTGGGTGCAGGAAAAGAAAAAGCAGAGGCCTGTCTCGATATGGAGGCATATGTAGAAGCTAGGAGGGTGATCGAGGGCACCTTGTGCACCAAATACGATGACAGAGCACTTGGTACGATTTCTGATCATTTTGTCCCTGATGATTTCCGCTCCCTGATGATTTTGTCCAACAGGCTGCATATACTGATGCTGCTAAGGAGATTCATGGCCCGGAGTACGACGTCATGAATTCGCCACTAGACGCGAGTGCTGTGTACAAGGCTGGCAAGGGGAAGAAACATGGTCGTTTCTTCATGGGTGCCGGCTACATTAGCACACCGACCACCCTCTCCGAGGTCCGATCCACGAGTCTTGCATCAAGCGATGAGGTACACCTTCAATGTCGACAGCAACCACCATCACATGTTTCCGAGTCTCGGTTTTCTCAGCTTGAGACGAGGCTGCAAGAGGAAATTGAGGCTAGACAGCGGTTAGAGCAAATGCTCATGCAGGTTAGTTGGAGCGTGGTAGTACAATAACAAAGTAATATGCAATATATATTCATACTTGGCTAATGTATGACAATGTGCAAACAAATATGCAGGTACTCGGGACCGGGACTCGACCTAATGCCTCTCCGTCGGGGAACCATCGCCTCACTTATCTCGCTCCGGTTAGTAATCGCATCTCGATTATTATATTGTTAGTCTCTTATGAGTGCTTGATTCGAATACATTGAAATGACATGCAATGTACTTATTGGTCGCTATCGCAAATTTCTTATAATGCGATTTCTTATGAAAATGCAGGAACGACGGATCGCTTGTTTCGATCGCTAATCCTCAAGATCTTTGGTGCACATGTTGAAGATCATGTGAATGCATCCATCGCCGAGAGGTCACCACCAGTGCTTGCTATTTTATGATCTACTAAAAGGATACCAATATTAGAAAACATTCACAATCGGTGATTGCTAAAAATGGAAAAAATGGCTTCATATATAACTAATTCTCTATATCTATATCATAAATTCTTTTGAAATTGTCAACATATAATAATTTGTATGTACACTCCTTTGTATGAATTTGATGATAAGTGCTTGAGACATAAATGTTGATCAAGAGTTCACAATGACAAAATTTTGAGAGTTGCGATAAATGATCAATTAGGCCACAAGCTAGCCGGCCCACACCCCTGTGCATGCCCTTAAGCGATTTGCTATGTTATTAGGTTGCTCATCATGATTTAAAGGAATTTTTTGCTTTGTCAATAGTTTGGTTAATTATCTTTTCATGTATCAATTCCTAACTTTTGTTGTAACATGGCACTAATATTAAGTTTTGCTCTATCTGCAGAACTTTGAAAATGATGCTCTTATGCACGGAAGATTGAAGCAGAAATTGCATGCATGCAAATGGTTGTAGTGATACTTGTTATTTGGAACTGCTATATGTATAATAATGCCTTATGCTTACATTTTGAACTTGATCTTGAATGTTGTGAGCTCAGAACTGTTATGATGTCTTTTGTTCGATCTATACATATATATATATATATATACATATATTGTGGAATGGATGGATGGATGGATTATTTGATTGCTGTGGAATGGATGGATGGATGGAGTGATTATTTGATTGCTGTGGAATGGATGGATTGATTATTTGATTGCCGTGGAATAGATTTTAAATGAATTTGTGAAAATTGGTCTGAGAGTTTGTCGATTTCGAGTGCCTCATCGATTTATCGAGTGTTTGGCACTCAGAAATAGACCAAAGTTTCGAGTGTTGACACTGAAAGAGACAAAACTTTCCCGAGTGTCGACACTCGGAAATTGAAACTTCGAAAACGACAAAAAGTTTCGAGTGTAGACACTCGGAAAACTTGACCCGTGGCAATTTCTGCGGATCCGTCGGAAGATTTCCGAGTGTTTTGGATCGTATTCAGAGTGTTAACACTTGTAATAGTTCCTGCTACTGGTTGGAGAAGCCGCTCAATGGGTTTTTCCCGAGTGTCGACATTTCCGAGTGTCTCACGGATACACTCAGTAAATATATATTTCGCGAGTGTAACACTCGAGAAACCGTTTTTCTCCCGAGTACGCTATCCCGAGTGCTTTTTCCCGAGTGTGACACTCGGGAAATATGTTTCCCGAGTGTTTCGCCCACTTTCCCGAGTGTTTTTGGCACTCGGGAAAAATCCTGTCTCTGGTAGTGACTTGACAGATGGTACGGACTGTTTGGTTGCATGAAAATGATGGTGGCGACAAGGGCATACTACCTCCGGATTTTAATGTTTGACGCTAGCTAGTGAGAGAATAAACTGGACAACGTCAACTATTTAGGAACGGAGGGAGTACTATTCAGTGATTTGTGCTACTATCCACTATTGAGGTTAGTGACGTGGAGGGTCACAGTAGAATTATTTGTCTAGAACATGATAACATTTTGAAATTTATAGAACTGGACTATGTTTCCTGTAAAATTTCGTGCAAAATTCTTGTATTCTAAACAAGCTCTAGTTGAAAGGGAGCATGACCTAGTCCAGAAAAATTGCAATGCCGTATATCCAAATATACTCATGCCCAGACAAACTGCAATACCATATCCACAAGTGTATTAGTATACTCATGTCCAGAAAAATTGCAATACCACATCCACACGTGTATGTGGCATGTAGTGCAGGTGAGAATATATAATTAAATTTTAAAAATACACATGAGTTTGGTGCAGTTTCATTTACAGCTGCCATTGTTCTCGTGCTTTTGCTGTCCACGTTTACTTAGAGCAAGCTAGGTGGTTGGTTCACGTCCGTCTCACAGATGTAGATAAACTCTTAAATGCATATCGGGACGTACTTTGAAATGATGCATGGTATTTTCCACTATTCAGGTCAGTGACATGCAGGTACAAAATAGGATCTCGGTTTGGAACGCGAGAACCTTTTCAAAACCATGCAAAAGTTGAACTATTTCATCTGACAATCCTGTGAAGTATCTTTATTTCCTTGGGAAATTTAGCCGAACACAAAAAGGCACAAAAAGTTTTGTCTAAAAAGGGTAGCATGGCCTAAAAGATAACATGTCAGACAAAATTTGGACTTTTCTAATGTACAAACAAGTCCAGAAAAATTGCAATACCATATTCACATGAGCAGGTGAGAAAAATTGCAATGCCAAATTGCAGCCTTTGCTTAGACAATTTGGAAATACAGGAACAAAGGAGCAATCATGAAGACTTTTTCTAAACAGCCAATTAAAGTTGTTCTCAAGGTTGTATTATGTTTGCAGTGATGGCGCATTCTTCTCCGAGAAAATGATCAGAAAAAACTTGAAGGAGTGTTGGATGTGATGAAGGTCTGGATGAGAAGCTTCAGATCTTTGAATGGTTGATTTTTTGGTTGTCTCGGTCTTTTCGGCTCGAGATTTTCTTAGTTCTCTAGTTTTTTTAACAGATATTACGTTTGCTGGTCTTTGAACCTGATCCTGATGTATCACTCTTATTTGCTTTCTATAAATGCAGGTTTATCCTTAAAAAAACATGAGCAGGTGAGAAGATATATATTTATTTTTTAAAGCAGAAGATTATGCTGCAAATTCATTTAAAGATGCTGTCATTATGATGCTTTTGCTGTCCACGCTTACAACGTGCGGATAGAACCAGCAGGTCCACTGGTGTGTAAGAGGTGATGTTAATTCCGTTGGATATTGGATTGAAAAGGCAACCACAGAGGTACCACTTGTATTCCCTCAAAAAGTACCGCATTTAAAAATAAGTAAATGGAATGCCTTTGAGGAAGGGAACACTTCTCTCGGCTCTGGCGGCGCCTTAGGCGACTGAGCTCCCCCCCTTCTCCTCCCCGTCGGTGCCACTCCGCACCGGCCACCCTCCTTCCTTCCGCCCCCAACCCCCCCCCCCCCCACGCGCCATGGCCCCTAAGCCCCTCCCCGGTTCCCCAGCCGCCTCCACCGTTCCCCTTCCCGCGCCCCCCTCCACTCCGCGCCGCCGGCAAGCCCCCTACCCTCCCGCCTCCCCTTTCCTCGGCCCCTCCCCCTAGCCTGCCGCCTCCCCCACCCCAAACCCCTCCGCTGCCAAATCTTGACCTTCTTTGGTCCCCTCGCAGCCTCTCCACCTCGCGTCCGGTCGCTGCCCCCAGAGTTAGCACCGCGTTCTCTCTGGCGAGCTCCCCCCCTCCAAAGTGGCGCCCCCTGGTCCTCTGAGCCTTCAGCAGCAGGGCAAAGCTCCGTCCTTTGTTCAAATCCTCCAGAGAAAAGCTCCTACAAATTCCTCTTCCTCATTCAATGCGTCTAGCACTCGTTGCAACCACTGTCCACCGAAGCACATTCAAGCGAAGCACATCCAAGTGACCCAGTGCCTCTTTAGAGCTATGGATCTAGCTCGGCGCGGCCCATCCCGTCGTAGCAACCTCGAGGATACGGCGTACGTATCCTTTGGTCAGTGAAGGCTCTCCCTCGCCCCTCCCAATGCCGCTCGGCCTGGCGCAGAAGGTGGATGGCAGGTGGTTCAGCGGCCTCAGTGGTGGCGCACGGCAAGGCGCATTTCCTCCACCCGCTCTAGCTCAGCATCAGCATCCTTCCGCAATAAAACTGCTGGAAGATGCTACCGCTGCCTCTCAAGTGACCACCAAATCGCCAGTTGCCACAACCCCTTCCAGTGCATCCTTTGCTTCCACTCAGGCCACCGCGCTAGGGAGTGTCGGAGCAGGCCAATCCTTCACCACCCTTCTTCCCAGCGGTGCCAATCCTCTCTACAGGACCCTCGGTGCCCGGCTCCCCCTTCTCAGGGTGCTTCAGGCATGGCATTCCTAGGTGCTCCTGACACCCGCCCGGACGAGGACTATTGCATCGTCAACTCCTACCCTCAGCTAGACTGCGACCGTCAAGATTGGGAAGACACTACCCTTGTTGCTTGGGTGCTTCGGGGCGACCCAAACTCTGATGACAGAGCAGTGGCGGAAGCGGTCCGCCGCCATTTTGGTCTTCGACGCAAAGAAGTCTCAGTCTCCCTCCATTACCCTGAGACCTTCCTGCTCAGGTTCAACACCAAGTACTCTTGGGAGAGAGTGCGGGAAGCGATGAAATTCCAACACAAAGACTTGGAGATCCATGTTCGACCCATGAGGCTAGTGAGTCACGCCTTTGGAGCTGCCATGTTCTTTTGAGTCAGGCTCTGTCTAGAAGGCCTTCCGGTCTTCACTTGGACATTAGATGTCGTAGAGCACCTCATTGGCAGGAAGTGCTTGCTACATTCCATCGAAGGAGTTTAGGACCCAAACCGTTCAGACACGAACTCCTACCTCCCTGACAAGTGGAGGCGTGGGATCACCCACCGGGTGATCATTCACCTTGACTACGTCAAGGATCACACAGCTGCCTCCCTCGACGACTTCCTCTCGGCTGCTGACATCGCCCCGTACGAGCCCTTCACAACACGGCTTCCCTGGAACCTGAGGGCTGTAGATGGAACACCGGAATTCAAGAGGGGGGGCCGAGCCTTATCCCCCCTCATTCGCCGAGGAAGGACGAGGAGACGGAGGCAAAACCAGTGGACAACCGTCGCAATCCTCGCGACCAGTGTCGTTCCTCACGTCGCTCGGCCCGTGACGACCACCCCTCCTCCTCTATTTGGAGGCGCAAGGACCATGACGACAGTGATGGTGGCAATGGCCGTCACACCAGCCAGCGAAGCTTCAGGCCCCTGGGTCCCTCGGCCAACCTCCGCCTTGACTCCGACTGGGACTACGACAGATCCCCCCGAGGCCACCATCATGGCAGCATCAAGGAAGGACGTCGTAGGGCCGGGGAGGTTGGGGTCCCTTCCCAGCCTCTCTTCGTCTCACCGGAGCAAGTCAACGCTCCAGTGGACCGTAGACTGCAGGACCTCTTTGCGTCCTATGCCAAGTCCATTCGCGAAGCACTTCAGGATATCCAAGACAACAGCCAGTCTCGTTCTCCCTCCCAGAAGGAGCTGCGAGGAGACTGGCTGTGTAAAGTGGAAGACTACGTCAACGTGATGTCGGTGGCCACTAAGCAACTCGGTCTTATCCTGAGCAGCTCGACGTCAGCGTGGCCCTCGGCAAGCTGGCCATCCTTTCTCCAAGCGGCGGGCCACCTTGTTGCCCCATCTTCCCCCTCCAACGCTGGCATGGAGTTCAGTCAAGTTCCCAGGGCCCTGTCGGCCACTAGTGATCTCCAAAGGCTGCCTTAGATCGGTCTGGTACCTCACTTGAAGCCGGCCTCAACCTTGGGAGGCTATGTCCTGGCACCAACAGTGTCCCTCCAGGAACCGAAGGGGGGAATTTCGACACAGGGGCCGGTAGCTGGTTTCGAGGTTCTGCCTTCCACCCCTTCCCTCTAGCTCATTGACCTTGGTCTTCCCTCTACTCCCCTTTAGCTCCAGTCACAAGCTCCGACGCCACTCCCGTGCCTGGCACCCCCCCTCCTCCCCCGATGCCTATAGGGGTCCCAGCCAGGCTCACAGGGTGGTGGCGGTCTCAGGTGAGCCCCTTGGGTCACCTTAGACCAGTTCGCTGACCCTTATGGAGTCGACCCCAGCGGTGCCTACTTCCCCCCAGGAGCTGTCTGGACAGCTCCAGTCTGGCGAGTCCCTGCATGCTCACCAGGAGAGCGGCGACCTCAGCCCTCTTCACCTACCGGCCCAAGCTGCTCAGGATGAGGAGCAGGGGACAGCTCAGTGGCAAGTTCTCAAGGCGGTGCTGTTCACCAGTCCACCTCCTTCGATCTTCGCAACACCAACCTCCCCTCAAACCAAGCACACAACCGAATGAGTCAACCTTTGTCGTAGCGTCCGACTAGCAACCAAGAAAAGGACGGGCTCAATGCTGGTCCGTGCCCAGGAAGCCCTCGCCCACAAGCTGGGCACCCTCCCTAAGGATCGTCCTCTCACGGAGACAGCGCTCAAAGATTATCTCGCAACTTTCGAAGCCCCCCTCTCGGAAGACACTATTTCTGCTTTGGCACAGCTCTTCAAGGTGGACTGCTAGCTCACTCAGCGAGCGGATGACGCTCTCATCGAGATTAGCGGCCATTTCCTTCCGGACAGTCAGGACGTCACGGCCTCGTCTTCCCAAGCTCCTCCAGCCGCGCTGGGCAGCCAAGTGGTGGCAGCCTAGAAGCTGGAGCACCCGAGTTGAAGTCTAACTTCCAGATCATGCATATTACAATGCTTGCTATTTTAGAGGCCTTTTCATAGCTATCGTATGTTAGGCTGTCTTCTGGTTGCAAACTGTGGAAGCTTTGTCCTCTGTTGAAGTCTACGTTGTATTTTGCTTGTCAACAGCTGCTGAGTCATATGTTGTTTCCTGTTTGTCAACTGCGGAAGCCCTGTCACCTGATGAAGCCCTTGTTGTTTTTTGCTTGTCAACTGTTGAAGGCTTGTCATTTGCTGAAGCTAGGACTGGTGCTAATATTTACTTTGTTCCCTACTTGTCAACTACGGAAGCTCTGTCACGTGTCGAAGCTCTTGTTGTTTTATGCTTGTCAACTGTTGAAGGCTTGTTATTTGCTGAAGTTTGGACTGCTGCTGAAATTTAATATGTTCCCTGCTTGTCAACTGCTAAGGCCTTGTCTTCTGGTGAAGTCTGGACTGCTGCCGTATTTTTCTTCACACCCTGCTTGCCAACTGCTGAAGCCGCGTCTTCTGACGAAGTCCATTACGCAATTTGCTTGTCAACTGCTGTTGAAAACCACGTTGACTCCTGTTTGTTCTCCACGTCGTGGTTTGGGTCGTCTTTTGCTAAAGTTTGGCCAACCGCTATTCTCTCATTCCCCCAGTATTTTCTGGACTTCCCTGGCTTCGGCCTGCACTCCGGCCTACACTTCGGTCTGCCTTGGCTCAGCGCCTCGGTCCCTGTTGGAGCACACGGTATATGCCCTTGCCGGTCTTGCTGCTACTCCAGGCCTGCAACTCACTGAGCCACAGATAAAGTGCTTCACTCAGCCGCCGCTTCATGGCCTTGACGGAGCTTTACACTGAGATACTAAAGGCCCGAACCTCTTGATTGTCAGCTACGGAACACTCAAGACTGCAGAACCCTCGACCTTTAGCATCCTGTATCCTGTCTTCCCCGTCTCATGCCAGGTCTTCTAGCCCAGTCGGCCAGTGGGCTGTGGCAGCACCGGAATGCAGCTGACTCCTTGACCACGCACGCAGGTTGTCTCCCTTCGACGACTCATGGCATTCACGGCACGCAGCCTTCTCTCCAGCCTACAGCGCTCATGGCCACCAGCCTCACTACCAGCAGCAGCCTCATTGGCAAGCCTCCACCAACCATAAAGACCGAGCCTCCTTTCCCTCCCACTGCCCAGGCTGCCCTAACCGCCCAGGCTGCTCCCTTCCATGTGGCTACTACCTCCTTTCATGGCTAGACCAAGCATTAACATTCTATGCTGGAATGTGAGGGGCCTCAACAACCAGGCAAGAAAATCGCTCATCCAGGAGACCCTCCTCTCCACAACATGTCATCTTGTTTGCCTTCAGGAAACTAAGCTTACCACGGTGGACCAAAACCTTGCTTGCTCCCTTGGGGGTTACAACCTTCGAAACTTCGCCCATAACCCAGCGGAGGGTACGTGGGGCTGAATTCTCCTTCTTTGGAATAACGTTTTCATTGAGGTCGAAGATGTTCTGCACTCGGTCTTTAGCCTGACAGCGATAGTGATCCTAAAAGAGTGCAACTCGTCTTTTCGCCTCACCATAGTCTACGAACCATCCCAAAGCAGATACAAGGCGGCCTTCCTCCAAGAAATTGCTTCCTTAAAACCTCCCACCGGCACCAACTGGCTGGTTTTAGGCGATTTCAACCTCATCTATCGTGCTCAAGATAAAAACAACTCCAACATTAACCCATGTCGCATGGCGCTTTTTCGCAACACCCTCAATGCTTGCGACCTAAAAGAAATTCACCTCCAAAACAGAAAGTTCACTTGGAGCAGCGAACGTCAAAGACCCACCCTGGTCAGGCTGGACAGAATCTTCTCTAATGAAGGCTGGGACACCCTCTTTGATAACCACTTTCTTCAGGCACTGTCTTCTTCGATTTCCGACCATTGCCCCCTCCTCCTCTCCAACTTCTCCGGACCCGCTCGCCCCAAAACTTTCCTCTTCGAAAACTTCTCGATCAAGATGCCAGGGTTCTTCAAGACGGTTCAAAAGGCTTGGTTAGCACCCTGTATGCACACAGAACCTATGCATAGGCTGCACCACAAGCTAGCATCCACGGCTTCTGCTCTTAAATCGTGGAGCTCTTCCCTCTTCCCTCGGCCTAAGCTCTTTCTTCACAAGGCTTTAGAGCTTATTCTCCGGCTCGACGTCGCCCAAGAGTGCAGGGTCCTATCAACCTTAGAATTGACTTTGAGGGCCAACGTAAAGAAGAGAGTCTTGGGGCTAGCTGTGATTGAGCGAACCAGGAAACGCTAGTGCTCCCAGATCACCAATCTTAGAGAGAATGACGCAAACACAAAATTCTTCCATATTAAAGCAAACGGTCGTAAAAGGAAAAACTTCATTCCAATAATTTAGAATGGCCTGGGCTGGGCGATCTCGCACTCCGAGAAAGAAGACTTAATACAAAAGCACTTCCAGGAAATGTTGGCCAGGCCGGCTCCGCGCGACACGGACCTCAATTGGGAGACCTTACACCCCCTGCCACAAGATTTGCACTCCCTGTAGGATGCCTTCACGGAATCTGAAGTGTGCCTAGCCCTAGACCAACTACCGGGAGACAAAGCCCCGGGGCCGGAAGGTTTCTCTACTAACTTCTACAAATCTTGCTGGTCTATCATTAAAGTAGATATCATGACAGTTTTCCACAGCTTTCACTCCCTGCGCACGTCTCATCTACACCTTCTTAATACAGCTAATATTGCATTGATCCCAAAAAAGGAGGGTGCTGACAAAGTACAAGACTACAGGCCTATTAGCCTTATTCATGGGATTGGCAAGTGGATTGCTGAAACGCTAGCGCGGCGGATGGCCCTGTGCCTCAATAGCTTGGTCTCGAGAGCTCAGAGCGCCTTCATCAAAACAAGAAGCATCCATGACAACTTCCTCTACGTCCGTAACCTGATCACAAGACTTCACCGTTCCAAATCCTCTTCGCTCTTTTTCAAGCTAGACATTGCCAAGGCCTTCGACTCGATTCGCTGGGACTACCTTCTGGATCTACTTAACAAAAGAGGTTTCCCCCTTAGATGGACCAATTGGGTGGCAGCCCTCTTAAGGTCCGCCTCTTCGAAAGTCCTTCTCAACGGCATCCTTGGCAATGCGATTATTCATGTGCGGGGACGTCGGCAAGGAGATCCTCTTTCTCCTTTCCTCTTCATCCTAGCCATTGACCCCATTCAAAGCCTCCTAGAGGTGGCTACGGACTTGGGATACCTCGCTCCCACGCGCGATCGCCTAGCCAGTATCAGAACCTCCATCTATGCGGACGATGCAGCTATTTTCATTAATCCCAACCCAAGTGAAATTTACATAACCACGCAGATCATCCTCAACTTCGGGCAGGCCACCGGCCTTCATACTAATTTCTAGAAAAGTACAGTGCTTCCAATCAGCTGTGACCACTTAGACCTTACCTCGGTCCTTCTGGACTGCCCAGCAATCCGCTCAACCTTCCCGATCAAGTATCTGGGACTTCCGCTCACCTTCAGAAGGCTTCGTAGAGTGGATTTTCAACCTCTTCTCGACAAGGTGGTGAACAGGCTTGTAGGATGGTAGGGGCGTCTCCTATCCCCAGTAGGGTGGGCCACCCTAGTAAAATCGGTTCTCACCTCGATCCCAATTTACTACCTCACAATCTTCAAAATCCCCAAAGCGATCCTCATCACCATAAACAAAATAAGGCGGCATTTCCTTTGGGCCGGTTATGACAATCTCTCGGGTGCCAAGTGCAAAATCAACTGGGATAGAGTGTGTCGCCCAACCCATCTCGGCGGTCTAGGCATCGTTAGCCTTCCGCAAATCTCCTCGGCAATCAGACTACATTGGCTCTGGCAAGAATGGAAGAACCCTTCCAAACCCTGGGTCGGTATGGAAACCCTGTTCATGACTCAGACCGGAATTTTTTTGCTGCAGCAACAAGGATAACCCTCGGGGATGGGAAAACGACCAAATTCTGGTTTTCGGCGTGGTTATTTGGGGAGGCCTCCAAAGACTTAGCTCCTAGCATCTTTGCTTCCTCTGTTCGCAAAAATCAGACTGTGTTCTCGGCTTTACAGAATGGGCGATGGGTGCAGGATATCAATCTCATGGCAGGGTTCTCTGCACTACACATTGATCAATTCGTACGACTGTGGACCAAAATCAACCAAATTCAACTGATTCCAGGCACCCCCGACGAGATCTCTTGGAAACTTAGCCAGAGCAGAACCTACTCCTTGAGATCCGCCTACGCCTTATATTTCTTGGGTTCCATAGCAACCAACTACAAAGCCTTAATCTGGCAATCCCAAGCCCCTCCATAGGGGAAACTTTTTGCTTGGTTAGTAATTCAAAACAACCTTTGGACCTCTGACAGGCTCGAAGTTAGGGGGTGGCCAAACCATCGCTTCTGTCCCCTCTGCAGACACACCCTAGAATCAATCCTGCACCTCATTGCACTGTGTCATTACTCTGGCCGCATTTGGAAGCTTATGGCGGACTGGACAGGTATTGAAAGCCTCCAACCTTCCACCTGGCCCCGTTACACGAACATCCTAGATTGGTGGGCAAATGTGTCAAAGGCGTCAGGCTCCATTCGGAAGACCAGGACGACGATCATGATCTTAATCTCTTGGGAGCTTTGGAAGGAACGAAACGCAAGAATCTTCAACAACAGAGCTTCAGCGCCTCTCGTTCTCCCAGCTAAGATTAAGGAGGAGGGAAGAGTTTGGTTCCATGCAGGGGATAAATCTTTGGAGTGTTTCTTTTCTCTGTAATTAGGCCTTGTTTCTTTTAACTCTGACCCCTTGTTTCTTTTAACTCTGACCCCTTGTGGTTTCGCTCCGCTCCTTCTCTATTAATATAACGGGTAATCCTCCTGCCGGTTTCATTCAAAAAAAAAGAAGTAAATTGGTAAAGGGTTTAATGGCTATATAGGATATATGTATTAACAATTTTCAACCAGTGAATTATGTGTACTGTATTCATCGAATTAGATGATTTAAATTTCAATCTACCGCACTAGAATTACCAAATAATCATACACACGGTTCGGGGCAACAAAAAAAAACCTTTATAGATGTTCTGACCGCTCCAACGGCCGTCCAATGTTCCTTACATAATGTGGTATATATTAATTACTTCTTTCTCTTGTAATCGACATTTTCAACATTAACATGGTGTCCAGTAGACGACGTTATTAGTTTTGTGTTAAAACTAAAAAGATATAATAAAGTAAAGTTACTTTTGATGATAAATCTACTACAATATATTTCTCGTGACAAATTTAAATAGTTTTTTATATATTTGTGTGCAATGTTTTAAAACGTTGACTACAAGCATTCACTACCAGAAAGAAGGTATTACCTTACGGTTAAAAATTGTTTGGAAAATGGGAAAACCATCAAGTTTAATTTTTCTGATGGGTAACCGTCTAACAAAACCTCTCAGCTCTAGCTGGAAAGGAAAATTAAATTTGGTTGATGGCTACCCGTAAGGAAAATTAAACCTAATGATATTACCCGTCAACCAAAAATGGATTTTCCTGACACGTACCACCATCAATAAAATTACCCTAACCCATCAGGAAAATGCATTTCATTGATTGTTCTATTACCGTAAAGAAAATTAAAGTTGGCTGTTTTTACCTGCCAGGAAAATGCATTTAATTGATTATTCTATTACCATCAAGAAAATTATATCTGGCGGTTTTTACCTGTCAGCAAAATGAAAGTAGTACACCTTTTTGCAGCAAAAATTACATCTATAGCAATCAACTTGCCAGATACAGCATTGATATTTCAATCTATGCATCAATGCATCATATAATCAATTTAACAACACACATCTATGCGTCAATGAACAAACACATAAAAAGTTCAGAATTCATAGGCATCAGTCCCTGGCCAATAGCATCGATGAGCACTATATATACATCATGTAAGTACTTGCTAGATGAAAGCAAAATCTGAGTTGTGGCTTCCTTCATATCTTGCTCTTGTATCTACTAGTCACTGCATCGACGCGAAGTAATCAACATTATGGTGCAAACACACACACACACACAAAACAGGATGCAAGTTTAAAGGATAAAGAATGCCATTAGTTTGTAACACTACGGCATGAATATTTATTAGTTCAAGGATAATCGTCAGATAGATTATATAACATAAAATATGATAGGAAGATTAGAATTCAGATTTATGAGCAAGAACAACTAGAAGTTATATATAAACATTTTACCACTGTAAGGTCCTTAATTAGAATCGTAGCAGGAATTAACGTGAGCTATCAATTATGAATGTTTCATCAAACATGATGGACCTGGGCTTTGAAAACCCAAAATCCTCGTCTGTACCATATTAGTCCCATGATCAGTGGCTAGTACACACATCCACAACATTGGCAATCAATTCCATACACAATTCATACATACAACATGATTCACTAGGTCTTAATCACAAGCGATGCATAGCAAGTTTACATTACAATGGGCCGACCGGCCGAATAAATTTGAGTATCAAAAGAGAGCAGCGCAAAGTATAGTAAGTAAACCAAATGGGTCTAGCGGTATGCCACATACATTCCATAGGCAACCGACAAGGACTAAGCCCTAAAAAGACCTATTTTCGTACCCTCTGGTACTGGGCGCGAAATATGTGTTGTCGGGGATCGCTTCTTCCTCATACTCTGAGCAACAATTTAAGCAAGATTGAGTACATCATGTATTCAGCAAGACCTGTAGTGTATCATAATATAATATAAATGCATAGTTAAACAAGGAATATAGCTCTACACTACAAGTTATTTTCAATATAAAGCAAGTTTACATTTGCAATACCGATATGTAATAATTTGTAATGAGAATTTAAAGAGCAAATGACAAGTATAAAAATTTGTAATGAGAATTTAAAGAGCAAATGACAAGTAATGAAATAACAAGTATATAACTTTAATAAGAGTAAGTCACAACCCTTCTTGGCTCCTGTTGGACCATGAGCGTGGAATACCCGAAGCCCTCGTATGTGTCCCGTACTAGTCCCATGATCAGTGTCTAGTACACACATCCATAATGTTGGTATACACATCCATACACAATATACATACAACATGAAGCAACTATGGTACTTAACTGTAACATTCCGTTTTTCAGTCGGTGAACAGTGTTTGTAGGTTTGTCCTTTATTCTCAAAACTCCATTTCAAATTTTGGTTTCAACTTCAAAACTCAGTTTCAAATTCATTTTCGAATTCACCTCCTCCTGGGCTTGGCCCCTTCCTTTCCGTCCTGCCTCTGCTCGCGCTTGCGGCTCGCATGGTCATCCTATCCCCGAGCTGCTCCCACCTGCTCGCTATCTCATTGCATCACTGAGCCGCACCCATGTTGCGCTGATGCCGCACCCATCCCGCGCGCCCGCCGCTCCCACTGGACCTCGCCCATGCCGTGCGCCATCAGCGCCTTCAACGGCCATCTTTCCCCCTCCCTCGGCTATAAGTAGCCCTGCCAGCTCCCCTACTCACCTACGCCCTTGCCCCCTTTCTCCCATCAAGCTCAAGAGCTGGAGCTCCCATTTTTGCCCCGTGCGCCGTTGGCACCAAGCCGCCCCTCCAGTGAGCCTTTTGCCATTCCCGCCGTGTCACCCCGCATCACCCTTTGTCCTCAACCTTTTCCCCCATCTATTTGCCCGATTCTCCACTATGGAGCTCCCTCACAGCGAGCACCTCTTCCCCCCGCCAGTTGCTGTGGAACCCCCTCCCCGGAGCCTCCCTGAGCTTCCCCAAGCCACCCTCCCCTTCCTCACCTCCGGGTGCAGCCCATGCGCGCCCTACTTCCCCGGTGTGCCACCCTACCGCCGGTGCCGCCATGCGCCTCCACGCCAGTGTCGCTGCCACCACTGCTGTCACCACCCTAGTGCCTCTCCGGTGACGCCACCGCCGCTCATGGGGTCCCATTTTGCTCACTCGCTAGCCGCCGCTCGCCTCCGCTCACCGGCGTTGCGCCTGTGTGCCTCCCTCTAGATCCCCTGTTCTTTTCCCCCTGTGTTGAGCTCCCTATCTCTCTTTCTCTCATGGCATGTGGGCCCTCTCCCTTAGAAGTTAAATGGAGACAAACAACTTATTTAATTCATCTTTCTATCTAAAGTTTATGCAAAACTTATGTGTTAACTTTCAACTTTTGTGATAACCTCTCTTTAAATAATGTCTTTGTAATTGATGAAATTAATTTAATTAATCTTCCACTAATGTGTAAAAACTAAGAGTTGTAAGAAATTAAATACAAATTTCTGGAAATAAAACTTAAATCTATTCAAGAAGAATTTCGATGCTCTCGATATCTTGCTCTAGAAACTTGAATAATTATCTTGCAGATCCTATAAAATATTTTTTGTCTTCCAAATAATAATTATCACATCTTTATCCCTGGATCTAAAATAATTAGTGTAAGAATAAGATCAGTAAAAATAACTAGTAACATCCCCATACCCCAAAAATCATGAAGACTTTTAAAATGGTGATTTAATAATTAAGGAAAATCATTTGAATCTTAAGGCACTAATATTTATATCATATAACATATTTATTGATATCTGTACAACCTTGTGTAAGTGGCAAATAAATTAAAGAAGAAGTAATTAACCAATATGCCCTCGCCATCTTTTTTTAAAAAAAAATGCAAACTTAAATTTAAAGTCTTACTAAAAGTATCATCTTGCCCAAATAATATCCGACCGTCACTGCCCGAGCTCTACCTTGCTCCACTCCACCACATTGTCTATAAAAAGCCATCCCTGAGCTTCGCATTCCTTTTTCCAACTCCGTGCGTGCACTCACTCCACCTCTCGTTCACTCATTCGAGCTCTAGAGCTCGGAGAGTGAAAACCCTAAATTGGTCATGCGCCACCACCTCCATGGATGACCAACCGAAGGGTTCCTAATCAATCCTATCGCGTCATCTCTCGTCTTAGTACACAAGCTTCTTTTCCCCTCACTCAAATCGGTCTTTGCTTCACAGGATTACCCGAATTGGCCTTTCTTCTCTGTCTCCGACTAGTACTGCCGCTTCGAGCTTGCCGGCGATTCACGACACCTCGAACCGATTCGTCGTACCCGAAGAATTGACAGGATTCACTGAAGCTTCTCCGACCTTTGGATTTCACCCTCCTTCACCCGGGTTTCTTCTCCACGTGCGATAGACATCGCCGCCGCACCTCAGCACCTCTGCGTCCTTCCGGTATGACCCTGATAGTCCGTAGAAGATATTTTGCACGTTAGCTTGTCACGAGCATAGCTCATTTGCGTTGTTGTCATTTGCCGTACCTGCTCCTCCGCTCGCCGCCGACGCGCCACCGTGTTGAGCCACCCCAGGCCACGCCGTCGGTGCCAGTAGGTGCGCATTAGAGTGTAGATCCCGTTTTGAGCACCCATTTTCCTCGTTGAGCCCCACATCGCCGGTGAGCAGCGCGGGCAGGAGCGCCACCGCGCGGTACCACGGTGACGAGCACTGTAGCTCATCATCAGGGTGCCTAATCACGTCATTAGGGTTAACGAATCGTTTAACCATTTAGTTAATCCTAATGAGTCGCTGACATGTGGGACCGAGCCATTAAGTTAACTCAATCCATTAACTACGCTTGAGTCTATGACATGCGGGCCCCATGGTTTAAGTGCACAGTGAAAACCTCGTGGACCGTCTCGCTGACAATGGGCCCCATCTGTCAGTTTTAACCGGAAATCCAATGGGAAAATAGAAAATACGCTTTCAGTTATAGCTAGAATACATTTTCCTTTTTGGAAGGCGTAAACTCCGATATAACCGACGCAAGAATACGCTTTCTCCGTTAGAAAAACGTATTTTCGATTTATTCCAGATTTTTCAAACCGTTTGTAGTAAAACCTTAATAACTTTTGCTACACAACTCCAAATTAAGTGAAATCGGTCTCTAAATTTGTCTAAAATCATGTTCTACCTAAATATGTAAAAAAAAATTATTTTTGGTTACTGTTTATTTTGGTTGGTTGCTATTTAATTCTTTTTTGTCTCTTTTTAGACATCGATTATTCGGGTTATTCTTGCGACGATCAGTCCATTATACCTCTAGAACATCAAGAGCAAGGCAAGCACCCCCTTTGATCATGTTGATCCTAGTATTTTACTTATTGTACTTTGTTTTGCAAATCCTATTATGCATGCGTGTATTTCCTGTATAAAAATGCTATTATCGAGAAAGTGGTAGTTGTAAATCCTAACTGCTGCATATGTCTCCTTGAAATATTGATGTCTTACTGTTGTAACCTTCAGAATATGGGTTAGACAAAATGTAATGCCATTTGGGGATTTTTTTAGTGCAGTTATTGCACAAATGCAACTAGAGCAATAGAATTTTCTAGAAAATTGATTAAAGGACAATATGATAATTTGTGCATTTGGGAGTATTTTATAAAATGTCCAGAGGAGTTAGCTCTGTTATTTTATATGAAAATGACATAAAAACTTTAGTCTTTAGACACAGGCAAGTTGTATTGTATTCTGGAAAAGTGAGGATTGTGACTCACTAGTAGATAGGGTGGAGATCTTGCCCGTAGTCGATTAAGGGCTGAAGCTAGCAAATCCGAGACTAAGAACTAATCGTACAACCATATGTGTTAGTATGGAATAGTCGTAGCTAACTAAGTTATCGAAATCTTAGCCTTGCATGATAGTAGGCAGGAGCAATGTCCGCAATTTCTATTGCCAACACAACTACGAATGGCTCACTTCATCGGGTTTCTATCCGAGTGAAGTGAAAGACTCACCTGACGGGTTTCTATCCGTCAAGTGAGGGACTCCTTATCGGGTTTCTATCCGGTAAGTGAGGACTCCTCATACTACGAGTTTCTATACGAGTAATTAGGGATAATCATTTGCAGGGCTAGTGCAGGGTTAGGACTAGATAATGTAAAGGCTACATCGCAAACTCTAGGTTGCTTACCTTCGGCAGTGAGCAATGATATAGAGATATTCCAGGCAACTAGAATACCGCGTACCATGGGTAAAGTTGTACACCTCTACAGAGTGATAAACTATTCAAATAGCCGCGCTCGCGGTCATGAGCATGCTTAGTGTGGCTGGTATGGCGATAGCTTTTGTTTTCCAAACTGTTTTGTCACAAAATATTGGGGCAATGACATGGGGTTTTTACTTTGTTGAGTTAACTACAATTTCTATGGTTTTGTTGCTATGTCTATAGCAGAGTTGTCATTTCTATGACTGTTTTGCTATTTCTATAGCAGTATTGCCATTTCTATGGTTGAACACGAACTTGTTAGTGCCATTTCTATGGCAAAACCTAATTATATTTTTGCTTACAACCGAGTAGGGTTGTAAGTGTTTGTTGTTACTTGTTCAGTTACTTTACTTACTATCCTGTACTTAGTTTTTCATAAACTGCTCTTTCAAATTCCGTTGCAAATTATTACTTGTGATTATTGCAAATAAACTTGGCTTTCAGCAAAAGAACTTGTAGAGTAGAGCCATACACTTGACAGCCTTGCATCTAATATAACTCTTGCGATACACTACAAGTCTTGCTGAGTACACAAGTACTCAATCTTACTATTGTTGTTGGTTTAGAAATTGCAGATGATCCAACGCCTAACAATGAGTTCTTTGCACCTAGCACTGAGGGGTTCGGTGACAGGTCTACTTAGGCCTTGTTTCCTTGTCGGTTGCCTGAGGGATCGGATGGGCATGCCGCTGGACTTTTGCTACTACTACTACTACTTTATTTTCTGCTGCGACTTTACTTTCTCTGATGACTGCTTTTATTTGGCCGGTCGACCGTGGTTTGTAATAACTGTTGTAATAACTTAAGTAGATTGTCCCTTTTGCTTTACTTTAGATTATGAATATATGATTGTGATGCCAAATGTTGTGAATGTGTGTACTAGCCTTTATTCTTGGGACTAGCACTGTACACATATAAGATCTTCGAGTATTCCACGCCTGGGGGTCTAACATGGTTGACGGTCGAAAACTAGTGGCAGTGAGGAGAAGCCATGGGCAGGGATGGAGCTCGCATGCGTGGGCATGCGTTGGCGCAGCCGTGCAGAGGTGGACAATTATCCCTGCATGTGGGGCCCACCGGTCAGCGTAACAACAGAGCGGCCTGAGTCAGAGTAATTTCAACGGTTCGATCGGAAATGGACTATCCTGATGAAGAGAGTCATTCGGATGGTCCGAACGATCTGATCAATCTGGACGGTCGATTTAAAATCCAATGGCCTAGAAACACTTTGCCTGGTCTGCTCGTGAAGAGGGTCTATTTCGACCGGGAGGTTTTTGGGCTTGGACCCGAGGAATGGTGCGGGTTTTTGATTTTTGAATTATCTGCTAATTTTTTGCCAATTTAATTCACTAGTCAAATTAGGTCCAGAATTAATGAATTTTTTTTTGACTTTTGGGCTAGTGTAGTTTCTTTAGTAAAATTTTCAGATGTTCAAACTTTCTGTGAATTTCTACAAAATTTGAACAAGGTGTTGTTCCTATGTTCTTGTAATTAATTTTCTAAACAAGTTTTCATGTAAAACTTTTTTTGAAAAATTCCTGGGATAGTTAGCTAGAAACAATTCTCTCATTTAGAAAATTTTACTTTGTTTTATCAATTTTCTTTTTAGCACTGATTTGTTTGTAGTTCAAGTTTTGCTTTAAATTCAAATAAAAGATTTTTAATATAGCATATTTCATATGCAAATGTTCAAAGAAATGTATTTTTATTACATAATCCCAAGATTAGGATTTTGGTATGTTACACACCTCACCTTCGCCCGTTCGGGACAGTCCGATCAAGATTGAACGGTTCGATCATGATTGTCCGTTCGGACGGTCTCAATGTTCCCAATCTGTATGGACCATCCGATCGAGATTGAACGGCCCAATCGTGATTGCACGTTTGGACGGTCCGAACGTTTCCAAGCAGCTTGGACGGTCTGATCAAAATCAGACGGTCCAAATGCCACCCTCACAGCTACGCTTACATGTGGGCCCATTTGTGCCACGTCACCTTCGTCTCCCACCTTCCTTTTTCGTTTCCGTTTCAAGCTCTCCGCGTCCGCCATTTTCGACCGTTCGGAGCTTTCCAAAAACCATCAAAACACAAATCAATCCCCTTGATCCCATGCGCATTTAAATCACCGAGTCAATTCGCATCCGTTACGGCCTTCACCTTCCTTTACCTTGCCATCAATCCCTTAAAATCGCCGACGATGCCGCGCGCCAACTTGTGCCCTACGCCGCCTTGGTCTCGCCCGAGCCCTATAAATAGGAGCTCCGGGACCGCCTTGGCCTCCTCATCCCAACGCCACCATCACTTCTCCCCAATCTCCCTAGTTCGCTGGAATTTTATAGTTGAAGCTCGGAGCCCGAAGTTCATCCGCTGCAAAATTTCTCGCCGTCGATGACGCTCCGGTCGCCCTGACCTCACCATCAGCATTGCCGCGACGTCTTTTTTCTTGTGCGCGCACCCACTTCGCCGGAGAACCTTGGGAACGCCATCGCCGCCATTGACCTAAAATCATTGCCGCTTCTTCGCTTATCGCCGGTGACTCCTTCACACCCCTTCGTCGTAAGGTAGTGCATTAGCACCAGCATCGTGTTACCTTCATTTTGCGCACACTCACGTGGCTCGTCGTGGCGCAGAGCGCCGGTGAGCTCAACGCCACCTTGCCGTCGACCATGGGCTGACGTGGCTCAGCCACATCGTAGCCACATCACGGCCACGTCCGTACCACATAAGCCCTAGAGCTGACTCAGCACCCATGTGGACACCTATATGGCAATCAGCGTCAGCACCCGCAACCCTTCACACTGTAGCATAAATCGGGTCCATGGTGGACCTTTGACCATGGTGGACCTAGTCCATTGACTAGGTTCCCACAGGTCATAGAGAGAAAATCTTTTTTCCTTTAGAAAAGAGTTAGGCCGGAAATTGATTTTCGAGTGCCGACATTAGCTTGTGCAGTAAATCGAATTTCCTTTAGAAAAATAATTCAGGAAATTCAATAAATCTGATTTTAGGGTTTTCTTTAGATTTAAACTTCTAGGAGTTCGTTCTCCTTCATACGAACTCTGATTTTATCAATTCAAATTTCTAAATTCCTATAAATTCAAGATCTAGCCAACTAAACCAAAATTATTTAATTTGGAGTTTATTTGAATCTTCATTTAAATTTATTTGAGTTTATTTGAATTTGGCTTATTTTCACGTATAGATTTCGACGAATCTGGTGAATTTGAATTATAAGAAGAAGAGTTCTTCGAGCAAGGCAAGTTATACCCTTGAGCATGTTGATCCTATTATTTTAAATTATTTAATTCTGTTTTTATTTATTATTCCATGCATAATTTTATTCAATTATTTTAATTCCTGTGTTAAAATTCCTAGTTAATCTATTTCCTTTGTATGGCGAATGTTGAAGTTTGATTTTTCATTCCCTTGTCACCATAGTTAAAATAAAATAAAATTTGAAAAATTACATGCTTAGAACATACTTAGACAAAAAATGTTTAGTTTGGGGAGTTTAGCCAAATAATCAACTATTGAAGTCTATGGCATTGGTTTGTCATGGAAGATTTTGCAAATGATTTTGAAAAGCCAAAAAGGAAAAGTTGGTTTGTACTTAGGCAAAATGGATGGTTGGTGGGTGTAGGTTTATGCACGGGCTCAATCCGAGAATGGATTGAGGGCCAAGGTTTTATTGGAAGTTGCCCAAATCAGTTAAGGACCGGTCTTCGAGCTGCATCTTTGTGAGACCCCGATGTTTATTAGGCTCATAATACTTAGTCATCCGATTGACCCTAGTATTATCAACCAAATAAACCCGGTCTCGAGAGATGTATACTTCCCAGAATGCAGTATACATACCTCACAACAAAAGAATGTATCAATTCCATACAACACATAGAACATAAGCAACAAACCGAAGTTAATATTAATATGGAATAGATATTACAAAGAGAGGCCCTTAGGCCAAATAGCAATAATTACAAAAGATAACAATGAAGCAAAAGTGCCATAAAGATGGCTATAACACAAAGCCAATCGGTGTGCCTTAACCCTAGGCATCTCGTGGGACCGCCAAGCTAGTCGTCGAAGAAACTACAACACGTAGCACAAAAGAGAGGCTCTTGGAGCTCTCCTTCTTCCTCTGCAACAAAAGCCACAAAAATTGCCACAACCATGGGCAGATGAGTACATAAAGTACTCCGCAAGACTTACGTGTGAGATAACAGAACTATAAATAGCTACATGCAAGCTTTATTTAAGTGGATGAGGCTTTGGACTCATTTTAGCATAAAGCAACATTTATTTGCAATAACATAATAGATTGAAGGCAATTTGGCAAAGCATTTTTAAATGTTGAAGTAACAACGAGATAATAACATAGTAACAACAACAAGATCAACCTGGAAGTGACTAACCCAATAGTCACCACAACAATAGCATGAACTCCCCGTTCATACCAACCATGTCAAGTTTTAATTAAAGGTTGTAGTCTAATTCTTACGAAATAACCAAGCATGTCCATAACCTAGGGACGAGGCTATTCGAATAGTTTTATCCCTGCAGGGGTGTACCAATGTACCCACACGTCAGACCGCCTTTCCTTTAAGCACACTACCTTAGGTGTGCTGGCACGGCTAAGTCCTACGAGACATTTCCAATGGACAATGCTAATTCTGAGTCGCACAACCCACGGGGAGAAAGAGACATCACACAACCTTCCCGGAAGCTAATGCTCCCCTCCCACATCACACACACATTTCATCTTTAAAAACACACCAACCGAGCGACCCCAATTAACACCGCCCAAAGTACTTAGTCAAGAGGGGTTCCATATGCCCCTCGTGTGGTTAGCACGCAAAATTGCTTGGATCAATGGCGCAAGAATTCGGTCCTTGTTGACTCAGGCATACCACCACATCCAAAAACCACACCATCCATCCAATATGCCCAAGTCTAAATCAATCTTTTATTTTCAGTTTTTGATTTTACAAATTAATCAAAGCACAAGTGCTGGAGAGTAATAATTAGTTTTGAGTGATCAAGACCATCGACTAAGTCGATGATCGCCCATTTCTACCGATTAGCTAAGCATGTCTAAGCAATTTACCTCGAAACTACTAAGTGATAGGAGCTCATCCAACGAGCTCCCACCACAGCAAATAACCTAGGCTTATGGTAGTAGAGGATAAACAATTCCTACAGATTATGCAACTATAGGATTGCTAGCGACATTTAACACAAAGTAGCATGCATACATAGAAGTAAAACAATATATTAAGCTTTAAAGTAATGGGACAATGATGGAAATGATCAAACTGCTTGCCTTGTTGCTGGCCAAATTGTGGCAGAGGGTCGCTCTCGGGATCACCACAAATGTCGAAACCTAACGGAAAAGCGAGAAAGAACCGATAAGAACGACGAAAAACAACAAAGACAGCACAACAAACGAACTCCAAAAGCCATGAAAATTTTACAGCAGCAAGACAATGATTTATCATGACTTTAGCAACAAGAACCAATTGATTTGGATTCTCAATGCAAAAGATATGATGAAATCAATTCTGCTCAGCCTATTAATTAAAAATATGTTACTGTTCATTGCAAAATTTTCTAGAATAGTAGTGAAGCTGAAATTTTATTGTAAAACCAGCACCTCATGAGATGAATAACACAATTGAGTTCACCTCATTTGGAGCTATATTGCACTTCCTATAATCTTTCAAAAACAAGAACTTGAACAAAATTATAATGCACAAGTCCTCATTTTCCTAATAGCAACATGCTCAAAACTAATTTTCACAGTGAGTTCATTAATAGAGGAAACCAACAAAGTTGGTCTCACCCAAAATAATCTACAGAGTATTAGTTATGTATTTTACAAGTTAAGCATTGTTTTTAGTGTATATTTAAAGTGAGTTTTAAAACCTAATGGCAAACTGTGCTCTGGAGCTGAACTCAACTTACAATCATTTTTGGATTAAAGTCAAGTTCAAGACAGAGCTAACACAATTTGAATGGCCTCATTTGGAATTAAAATGAAAGAGATATGAAATTCTAAAGTCTATACCTTATTTCAGTTTAACTAAGGCCTCACTGGAATTTCAAAAACTCACAAGGGTATGGGAGGACGTGAGCCACAGATCTCAGATCCAACGGCTCAAGACCTCCCAGGAGAACATCACACACGCGCACGTGAAGTCCAGAGGTCCTGGACCTCTTAGCAACTCACATGCGCGAGGTGAGGGGGAGGTCGGGGCCGTAGATGCGAAATCCAACGGACCACAACACAGGAAGGAGGTCCGGAACGGACCAGATCTAAAGGGGAGGTCCTCAACGGTTGAGATCTTCCAAAGGAAGGTCCAAACTATCAAGATCTCCCTGAGGAAAATCTACATCGTCAGGACCTCACAGGGGAGGTCCTGGACGGTCCAGATGTTCCAAGGGAGGTCCTCGATGGTTCAGATCGTCCGAGGGAGGACCTTGACGGTCAAGATCTACCCGGGGAGGTCATGAAAGGCTGAGATAACCAAGGGGAGGTCCTAAGGGAGGTCCTCAACGTCACAGACCTCCAGGGAGGTCTGGACGGCTACGATTTCGCCAGGGAGGTCTTGGACGCTCCAGATCTCCTTGGAGGAGGTCCGGCGCCCTGCACCGGCGCTTTGAACTTCGCGCACGCCGCTGGACATGAATAAATGCGCGCTGGACATCAAGGAGGTCCGCGCGCGCGGGAGGTCTTAAATGCACGCATTAAAGGGTGGATTTAAGGCAGTTAAGACACCCCATGATTACAATGATTGGAACACATGATAGCGCATTAAAATGGTGAAGCTTTGTCCTAAAACAACATTGACACGCCGGACGTCCGACAAAATCCGGCGCAAAGATGTGGTCATCGCCGCGATGTAGAGCCCGCCGGCGAGATCAATGGTACCGCGGTCCGCAATAACCATGCGCACCAAAGGACCTCCTCTCAACGGCGGCGACGGTTTTGAGCGCCGGCGAGCCGGAGAGGACAACGAAGGCGATATCGGCCAAACGACAAAATGCAAAAATGAAGCTCGCGCAACATTCAAGCCGGTGCCAAAACTAAAGCTCCGCGACATTCATTCATGCGGTGCAAGCACTAAAGGACTAACAGGTGTACCGAGGTCCTTAAGATCTTGCCGGGAGGTCGTGGAGGCGATGACCGGAGTTGGGGAAGGCAAGGAAGCTTCACGACCCAAAGCTCGACCCCAAGCTCGACTTTGTCCACCTCTGAAAAATGCCCAAACAATTCAAGTTAGGGTTAACTTCCAAGAGGTTTTTAGGAGCAAGAGTGAGCAAGGTTTGAAAGAGGGAGCCACTGGAACTCCTAAGCTACCGAGAAGCTCCAAGGTCCTCAACAATGGCGCCAAGATGGGAGGTGAGTTTGGGGTGAGGAGCTCACCACGCACAAGTGCAAGGTGAGGTCGGTTGTGTGCAAAGGAAGCCAATGGAGGATCCCTGTGGTGACTTATAGCTTTGAGTGAAGGTTATGAGTGGGGCTAAGCTCCATGGTGAGCTTAGCCCACGGGTTGGTCCATGGGGTGGACAAGACATAAAGTTGACAAGGGGAGGGTCGAGTGGACATGAGGCGGAAGGTGACCAAAGATTAAATGCGGTCAAGAAAGAGTCATTAAAGGTGCACTGAGGCTGGCGCGCGTGACTCCACCGCTCGAGCACGCATGCGCGCCAGAGGAAGGAGAAGAACAGGGAGGTCCTTATGACCGTTGGATAAGACACAGGGAGGTCCTAACCATCGGATCTCATTTTGAACCGTTATGTTTTAAGTGGTGGGTGGAGGTCCCACCACACGATCAAGGGTGGGAGGTCGTGGCCCTCCGATTTCTTAATCGCGAAAACGCACGTGAGGAAAAGGGACAGAGGTCCAAAGCGTTGGATCTCCATCCAACGGTGCGGACCTCGGTGAGGACTTAATCGCACGCGATCAAAAAGACATGAGGGAGGTCATGGCCTTTGGATTTAAATCCAAGGGCACCGACACGATGGGAGGTCTCGATATGATGCGCAACAGCAAGGGAGGTCAGACCGTTAGATTTAGATCTAAGGGTTCCGATCAAAAGAGGTGGAGGTCTGAGCTTGCTAACGCACAAGGGAGGTCATGGCCTTTAGATTTAGATCTAAGGGCTACGATCTCACGTCTTGTTGGGGAGGTCTCAGTGCGCATGAGACAAAAAGGAGGTCGTGACCGTTGATTTTAATCTAACGGTGCACAACAAAAGATGGGGGAGGTTGTGAGTGCTTGATAGCACAGGGAGGTCGTGAGCTGTTGGATTTGATCCAATGGCTACGACCTTGGTTAGGTGGGAGGTTTGTTTAGTTTAGGTTGAGAGGAGGAGGTCAGGGCCATGGATCTTGGATCCAAGGGCTATGACCTCACGTAGGTGGGAGGACCTGACTGAGTATGTTGAGGAGGAGGTCGTGGCTGATGGATTTGATCCAATGGCTACGACCTCAACAAGGTGGGATGACCTCGCTGCGATGGTTTAACAGCTCGAGGAGGTCCTTGAGGTTTAACACACAGGGGAGGTCATGACCGTGGATCTTTGATCCAACGGCAAGGACCTCATGAGGTGGGGAGGTCTTTGCGGTGTTGACCGCGGAGGAGGTCGTGGTTGTTGGACGTAAATCCAGCAGTGCTGCGACTGATCAAGGTGGAGATGAGGTCTGGCGAGGTGCAGACAAGGTTGGCTGGACCACTTTGAATAGGGCTAGCCCAAGGAACAGTGAAGGCTTTTAAATTTAGTTTTTAACAGCTGAAACTTAGCAGAATTATTTGAGATAGCAAATGAACTCCAAATTTAATGAAATTTTAACTGGAGCTTGCTGATAATGAGATCAACCTTGTATAAAATTTCCAGAGGTTATTATGCAATGCATTTTTCTCAGGAAATTCATGAAGGTTGTTTAAAGGATTGTTTTGCTTCCAAAAATTATCATCAAGTGTTATAACTCATGATATTTTTCAGAGGGGTCCCATATCAGTTTTGGGACCAAGAAAAATATATTCCAAATGTTTGACACAAGATTTAAGATAATTGGAAAATGAGTTTGATTTTTGGTCAACAAGAGCTTTGTGTTTTGGATTACACAACTCTTGGACAAGAATTACATAAGATTTTAGGGTTTTTCAAGATGTGAGAAAAGTTTTAATTTCTACACATATAATTATACTTGATTAACCCTAATTATACATTTGGGATGTTACAAAATCTCTCCCCCTTACAGAAATCTCGTCCCGAGATTTGGCTCACTCGATAAAGAAAGATGGATAGTCCCACGAGAGCGATCTTCTCTTTCCCAAGTAGCCTCATCCTCAGAATGGTTTGACCACTGAACTTTAAGGAACTTGATGGTCTTATTCCTTGTCCTTCGTTCAGACTCATCGAGTACGCGAACAGGGTGCTCGCGATAGGTCAAATCGGGTTGGACATCGAGAGTTTCCAACGGAGCTTCCTCGGTTGGAACACGGAGGCACTTCTTAAGCTGGGACACATGGAAAACATCATGTACCCCCTCAAGTGCAGCTGGCAACTCCAACTTATAGGCAACAGCTCCCTTCTTCTCGATAACGCGGTAGGGACCGACATATCGAGGAGCCAACTTGCCCTTGACGCCGAAACGTTGATGGCCCTTCAAAGGAGAGACTTTGAGATAAACAAAGTCATTAGGCTCAAAACGTAACTCACGTCGACGGCGGTCCGCATAGCTCTTTTGCCTGGATTGAGCTGTGCGCAAACGCTCACGAATAAGCTGGACTTGGCGCTCGGCCTCATTGATTGAGTCCGGGCCAAAGAGAGGTCTCTCACCGGTCTCTGACCAGTTCAACGGGGTTCTACACTTTCTCCCGTACAAGGCCTCAAAAGGTGCCATGCCGAGACTGGCCTGAAAGCTGTTGTTATAAGAAAACTCGGCGAATGGCAAGCATTTCTCCCAATGCTTCCCATATGAAAGGACACAAGCACGAAGCATGTCCTCCAAAACCTGGTTGACCCTCTCGGTCTGACCATCAGTTTGGGGGTGAAATGCCGTGCTAAAGGTAAGACGGGTTCCCATAGCCTTTTGCAGGCTATGCCAGAAACGGGAAGTGAAGATGGAGCCACGATCAGAAACGATCGTCTTAGGTACGCCATGTAAGCTCACAATCCTAGAGACATAGAGCTCAGCTAGGCGATCGGTACGAATCTTGGTCTTGACTGGAAGAAAATGAGCCACTTTAGTCAATCGATCGATGACGACCCAAATGGCATCATTTCCCTTCGGGGACGTGGGTAGACCGGTGATGAAATCCATTCCGATCGAATCCCACTTCCACTCCGGAATAGGCAGAGGCTGAAGCAGTCCTGCTGGACGCTGATGCTCGGCCTTGACACGACGACATACGTCGCACTCGGCAACGAACGTCGCAATCTCCCTCTTCATTCGGGTCCACCAAAATCTCTGGCGGAGATCTTGATACATCTTTGTGGCCCCGGGATGAATGGATAAAGGCGAATCATGGGCTTCGCGGAGGATTAAATTCCGCAATTCCATGTCCTTTGGAACCACAAGGCATTGCCCGAACCTTACGACGCCATGCTCATCCTCAGAGAAGCACTTGGTCGTTCCGTTCTTGACATTTGCCTTAATGTGGCTCACTCCAACATCCGACTGCTGAGCGGACTTGATCCGATCCACCAAGGTTGGTTGCACAACCAAGGCAGCGAGAGAACCACGCTCAACTAAACCCAAGTTGAGACGCTGAAACTCTTCCAGAAGAGCGGGCTGAAGCTCCCTGGACAACAAGGCATGGCAATGCGCTTTGCGACTAAGCGCATCGGCAACGACATTAGCCTTGCCCGGATGGTAGTGTATACCCATGTCATAATCCTTGATCAACTCCAACCATCTCCTTTGCACGAGGTTCAGTCAGTTGGGTGAACAAATACTTAAGGCTCTTGTGATCCGAATACACTTCTAGCGATTACCGATTAGGTAATGTCGCCAAATCTTAAGTGCATGAATCACAGAAGCCAACTCCAAATCATGAGTAGGGTAGTTGAGTTCATGAGGTCTCAATTGCCTTGATGCATAGGCCACTACCTTGCCTTCTTGCATAAGGACACAACCGAGGCCTCGGCGAGAAGCATCGCAAAAGATATCGAAGCTTCGATGGATATCGGGAAGAACAAGAACGGGAGCGGTGGTCAAACGCTTTTGAGTATTTGGAAACTTTCCTCACACCCAGCGGACCACACGAACTTCTTGTCCTTCTTGAGCAACTCCGTCATCGGCTTCGCGATCTTGGAGAAGTTCTCGATAAAGCGACGATAATATCCCGCTAAGCCGAGAAAACTCCGCACATCGGTGACCGAAGCGAGTTGACTCCATGAAAGAACATCGCTGACCTTGCTAGGATCAACGGCTCGCCTCCGCTGAAAGAATATGGCCTAAGAAGGCCACTTCCTTCAACCGAATCGCGACTTGTGAACTTCGCGTCACGGTTGGTGCTCACGTAGCTTGCCTAACACAAGCTTCGGATGCTCGGCATGTTCCTCATCGTTCTTGGAATAGATAAGAATATCATCGATGAAGACCACGACAAACTTATCCAAATACTCCATGAATACCGAATTCATGAGATTCATGAACAAGGCGGGAGCATTGGTTAAGCGAATGACATGACGATTGTACTCATACAAGCCGTGGCGAGTAGAGAACGCCGTCTTTGGAATATCCTCGGGCGAATCCGAACTCGATGATATCCACTCTCAAATCAATCTTGGAGAAAACTTCGAGCTCCGGTTAATTGATCGAAGAGATCGTCAATGCGGGCAATGGATACTTGTTCTTACCGTCACTTCATTAAGTGGGCGGTAATCAACGCTTATCATAAAGTACGAATCCTTCTTCTTTACGAAGATTGTTGGACAACCCCAAGGAGATGAGCTAGGCGGATGAAACCCTTCTCTTGCAGCTCACTTAAGCGCTTCTTCAATTCTACCAACTCGTTCGGTGGCATCCGATAAGGCCTCTTTGAGATAGGGCGGCGACAGGAGCCAACTCAATGACAAACTCGAGGTCTCGAGCGGGTGGCATCCTGGAAGATCAGCGGGAAAGACATCAACAAAGTCACAAACTGTTGGGACTTCGCTAATATCTAGAGCGGGCTTCGCTTCAAGCGCAAAGAGATGCGGATCTAGCGACCCAAAAGCGAACCCTTTCGCGGGAGGACTAGATAGAGATGAGCTTCTGGCGCAATCGATTTGCCCCATGTCTTTGGGACAACCAATCCATTACAATGGTTTGCACAGGTTTAGATGTAATTCTTGGCATGGATTCCACTTTCTCGATTTCAATGAGGACACTCAGACACTGGATTGACTCTCAACTCCGAACCGGAGAGCGAATGAGCAACGGGACAAGCAAAGGAGCCAAAGACTTAGATACAAGAGAATGAGAAGCTCCTGATTTGAATAAAGTAGAAGCAGGACGAGAGTTGACAAGAAGTTTACCCAACCTGACGTTAGGCACCTCCAAAGCTGAAGGGATGGGTTAGCAACGCAACCCGAAAAACAAAGCCTTAAAGAAAGCAAAAAGCGATCGACTAGGGGAATGGAATATCACCCTAAACGAAAGCCAAAACCGCGAGTAAATCAACTTTAGAAGCTTCTAAAAGACTCTAAAAACAGCCAAGGAACACCAAACGCAAGGCTCAACTTCTCAACTCAACTAACCCGTATTGAATGAACGAGTAATTGGTCGAGAAGATCAAAAATCAGATTGTAAGATGAGATCTAAAACTATTAGAGAGCAAGGTTAATGCAGCGAAATAAGTGTTAGATACTTAGCTAACTAGTATCACATCTTACCCTTTTATTCCCACAAATTTTAGTTGATTAACCTCTCATTATCTATCCTAATTAGACACCCTTGAGACTGCTGTCCGAAATTTGATGCTTGCTGTCCAGATTTCGCATCCAAGCTCCTTGTCGAATCACCGACTCGAACTTCAAAACCTTGTAGTGGGCAACTCACACTTCAATTTGCCAATCTCATTGGTTCTCCCAAAAACCAGTGTTAATCGATAACAACTATTTTGTAGAAGGAAGAGAGGAAAACAACTTTTAAAACTCAAATTAGAGGGGATGAGAAGAAAGCTAAGATAGGTAAGGAATAAAATCCGAGAATTTTACCTAAGCTTTCAAAACTCATTTGATGCTTTGAAAATAGGTTTTCAAAATATCCTAAGGACGACCAAGCTTGCGTTACTACGGTCATAACGGCTCTGATACCAACTTTTGTGAGACCCCGATGTTTATTAGGCTCATAATACTTAGTCATCCGATTGACCCTAGTATTATCAACCAAATAAACCCCGGTCTCGAGAGATGTATACTTCCCAGAATGCAGTATACATACCTCACAACAAAAGAATGTATCAATTCCATACAACACATAGAACATAAGCAACAAACCAGAAGTTAATATTAATATGGAATAGATATTACAAAAGAGAGGCCCTTAGGCCAAATAGCAATAATTACAAAAGATAACAATGAAGCAAAAGTGCCATAAAGATGGCTATAACACAAAGCCAATCAGTGTGCCTTAACCCCTAGGCATCTGACCGGACCGCCAAGCTAGTCGTCGAAGAAACTGCAACACGTAGCACAAAAGAGAGGCTCTTGGAGCTCTCCTTCTTCCTCTGCAACAAAAGCCACAAAAATGCCACAACCACGGGCAGATGAGTACATAAAGTACTCCGCAAGACTTACGTGTGAGATAACAGAACTATAAATAGCTACATGCAAGCTTTATTTAAGTGGATGAGGCTTTGGACTCATTTTAGCATAAAGCAACATTTATTTGCAATAACATAATAGATTGAAGGCAATTTGGCAAAGCATTTTTAAATGTTGAAGTAACAACGAGATAATAACATAGTAACAACAACAAGATCAACCTGGAAGTGACTAACCCAATAGTCACCACAACAATAGCATGAACTCCCCGTTCATACCAACCATGTCAAGTTTTAATTAAAGGTTGTAGTCTAATTCTTACGGGAAATAACCAAGCGTGTCCATAACCTAGGACGAGGCTATTCGAATAGTTTTATCCCTGCAGGGGTGTACCAATGTACCCACACGTCAGACCGCCTTTCCTTTAAGCACACTACCTTAGGTGTCTGCCGGCACGGCTAAGTCCTACGAGACATTTCCAATGGACAATGCTAATTCTGAGTCGCACAACCCACGGGGAGAAGGAGACATCACACAACCTTCCGGAAGCTAATGCTCCTCCCACATCACACACACATTTTATCTTTAAAACACACCAACCGAGCGACCCCAATTAACACCGCCTAAAGTACTTAGTCAAGAGGGGTTCCATATGCCCCTCGTGTGGTTAGCATAAAATTGCTTGGATCAATGGCGCAAGAATTAGGTCCTTGTTGACTCAGGCATACCACCACATCCAAAACCACACCATCCATCCAATATGCCCAAGTCTAAATCAATCTTTTATTTTCAGTTTTGATTTTACAAATTAATCAAAGCACAAGTCTTTGGAGAGTAATAATTAGTTTTGAGTGATCAAGACCATCGACTAAGTCGATGATCGCCCATTTCTACCGATTAGCTAAGCATGTCTAAGCAATTTACCTCGAAACTACTAAGTGATAGGAGCTCATCCAACGAGCTCCCACCACAGCAAATAACCTAGGCTTATGGTAGTAGAGGATAAACAATTCCTACAGATTATGCAACTATAGGATTGCTAGCGACATTTAACACAAAGTAGCATGCATACATAGAAGTAAAACAATATATTAAGCTTTAAAGTAATGGGACAATGATGGAAATGATCAAACTGCTTGCCTTGTTGCTGGCCAAATTGTGGCAGAGGGTCGCTCTCGGGATCACCACAAATGTCGAAACCTAACGGAAAAGCGAGAAAGAACCGATAAGAACGACGAAAAACAACAAAGACAGCACAACAAACGAACTCCAAAAGCCATGAAAATTTTACAGCAGCAAGACAATGATTTATCATGACTTTAGCAACAAGAACCAATTGATTTGGATTCTCAATGCAAAAGATATGATGAAATCAATTCTGCTCAGCCTATTAATTAAAAATATGTTACTGTTCATCGCAAAATTTTCTAGAATAGTAGTGAAGCTGAAATTTTTATTGTAAAACCAGCACCTCATGAGATGAATAACACAATTGAGTTCACCTCATTTGGAGCTATATTGCACTTCCTATAATCTTTCAAAAACAAGAACTTGAACAAAATTATAATGCACAAGTCCTCATTTTCCTAATAGCAACATGCTCAAAACTAATTTTCACAGTGAGTTCATTAATAGAGGAAACCAACAAAGTTGGTCTCACCCAAAAATAATCTACAGAGTATTAGTTATGTATTTTACAAGTTAAGCATTGTTTTTGAGTGTATATTTAAAGTGAGTTTTAAAACCTAATGGCAAACTGTGCTCTGGAGCTGAACTCAACTTACAATCATTTTTGGATTAAAGTCAAGTTCAAGACAGAGCTAACACAATTTGAATGGCCTCATTTGGAATTAAAATGAAAGAGATATGAAATTCTAAAGTCTATACCTTATTTCAGTTTAACTAAGGCCTCACTGGAATTTCAAAAACTCACAAGGGTATGGGAGGACGTGAGCCACAGATCTCAGATCCAACGGCTCAAGACCTCCCAGGAGAACATCACACACGCGCACGTGAAGTCCAGAGGTCCTGGACCTCTTAGCAACTCACATGCCGAGGTGAGGGGGAGGTCGGGGCCGTGAGATGCGAAATCCAGCGGACCACAACACAGAAGGAGGTCCGGAACGGACCCGGATCTAAAGGGAGGTCCTCAGCGGTTGAGATCTTCCAAAGGAAGGTCCAAACTATCAAGATCTCCCCGAGGAAAATCTACATCGTCGAGGACCTCACAGGGAGGTCTGGGCGGTCCAGATGTTCAAGGAGGTCCTCGATGGTTCGGATCGTCCGAGGGAGGACCTTGACGGTCAAGATCTACCCGGGAGGTCATGAAAGGCCGAGATAACCAAGGGAGGTCCTAAGGGAGGTCCTCAACGCCACAGACCTCGAGGAGGTGCAGGACGGCCACGATTTCGCCGAGGAGGTCTTGGGCGCTCCAGATCTCCTTGGAGGAGGTGCGGGCGCCCTGCACCAGCGCTGAACTCGCGCCGCGCGCTGGACATGAATAAATGCGCTGGCGGACATCAAGGAGGTCCGCTACGGAGGTCTTAAATGCACGCATTAAAGGGTGGATTTAAGGCAGTTAAGACACCCCATGATTACAATGATTGGAACACATGATAGCGCATTAAAATGGTGAAGCTTTGTCCTAAAACGACAATGACACGCTCGGGACGTCCGACAAAATCCCGAGCGCAAAGATGTGGTCATCGCCGGCGATGTAGAGCTCGCGGCGAGATCCAATGGTACCGTTGGGTCCGCAATAACCATGCGCACCCAAAGGACCTCCTCTCAACGGCGGCGACGGCCTTGAACGCCGGCGAGCCGGAGAGGACAACGAAGGCAGATACGGCCAAACGACAAAATGCAAAAATGAAGCTCCGCGCAACATTCAAGCTGGTGCCAAAACTAAAGCTCCGCGACATTCATTCATGCGGGTGCCAGCACTAAAGGACTAACAGGGGGTGTACCTGGAGGTCCTTAAGATGCTGGGGAGGTCGTGGAGGCGATGACCGGAGTTGGGGAAGGCAGTGAAGCTTCACAGCCCAAAGCTCCAGCCCCAAGCTCGACTTTGTCCACCTCTGAAAAATGCCCAAACAATTCAAGTTAGGGTTAACTTCCAAGAGGTTTTTAGGAGCAAGAGTGAGCAAGGTTTGAAAGAGGGAGCCACTGGAACTCCTGAGCTACCGAGAAGCTCCAAGGTCCTCAACAATGGCAGCCAAGATGGGAGGTGAGTTTGGGGGTGAGGAGCTCAGCCACGCACAAGTGCAAGGCTGAGGTCGGTTGTGTGCAAAGGAAGCCAATGGAGGATCCCCAGGGTGACTTATAGCCTGAGTGAAGGTTATGAGCTGGGGCTAAGCTCCATGGTGAGCTTAGCCCACGGGTTGGTCCATGGGGTGGACAAGACATAAAGTTGACAAGGGGCGGTCGAGTGGACATGAGGCGGAAGGTGACCCGGCATTAAATCTTGGTCAAGAAAGAGTCATGTAAAGGTGCACAGAGGCTGGCGCGCATTAACTCCACGCTCGAGCACGCATGCGCGCCGGAGGAAGGAGAAGAACAGGGAGGTCCTTATGACCGTTGGATAAGACACGGGAGGTCCTAACCATCGGATCTCATTTTGAACCGTTATGTTTTAAGTGGTGGGTGGAGGTCCCAGCCACACGATCAAGGGTGGGAGGTCGTGGCCCTCCGATTTCATGTCAGCAGCGCACGTGAGGAAAAGGGACAGAGGTCCAAAGCGTTGGATCTCCATCCAGCAGTGCGGACCTCCGGTGAGGACTTAACGCACGCGATCAAAAGACATGAGGGAGGTCATGGCCTTTGGATTTAAATCCAAGGGCTTGACACGATGGGAGGTCTCGATATGATGCGCATTGAGCAAGGGAGGTCGGGACCGTTAGATTTAGATCTAAGGGTTCGATCAAAAGAGGTGGAGGTCTGAGCTTGCATAACGCACAAGGGAGGTCATGGCCTTTAGATTTAGATCTAAGGGCTACGATCTCACGTCTTGCCGGGAGGTCAGTGCGCATGAGACAAAAAGGAGGTCGTGACCGTTGATTTTAATCTAACGGTGCACAACAAAAGATGGGGGAGGTTGTGAGTGCTTGATAGCACGGGGAGGTCGTGAGCTGTTGGATTTGATCCAATGGCTACGACCTTGGTTAGGTGGGAGGTTTGTTTAGTTTAGGTTGAGAGGAGGAGGTCAGGGCCATGGATCTTGGATCCAAGGGCTATGACCTCACGTGAAATGGGAGGACTGTTGAGTATGTTGAGGAGGAGGTCGTGGTGATGGATTTGATCCAATGGCTACGACCTCAACAAATGGGATGACCTCATTGCGATGGTTTAACAGCTCGAGGAGGTCCTTGAGGTTTAACACATGGGGAGGTCATGACCGTGGATCTTTGATCCAACGGCAAGGACCTCATGAGGTGGGGAGGTCTTTGCGGTGTTGACCGCGGAGGAGGTCGTGGCTGTTGGACGTAAATCCAACGGCTGCGACCTGATCAAGGTGGAGATGAGGTCTGCTGAGGTGCAGACAAGGTTGGGCTGGACCAGCTTTGAATAGGGCTAGCCCAAGGAACAGTGAAGGCTTTTAAATTTAGTTTTTAACAGCTGAAACTTAGCAGAATTATTTGAGATAGCAAATGAACTCCAAATTTAATGAAATTTTAACTAGAGCTTGCTGATAATGAGATCAACCTTGTATAAAATTTCCAGAGGTTATTATGCAATGCATTTTTCTCAGGAAATTCATGAAGGTTGTTTAAAGGATTGTTTTGCCTCCAAAAATTATCATCAAGTGTTATAACTCATGATATTTTTCAGAGGGGTCCCATATCAGTTTTTGGGACCAAGAAAAATATATTCCAAATGTTTGACACAAGATTTAAGATAATTGGAAAATGAGTTTGATTTTTGGTCAACAAGAGCTT
This sequence comes from Phyllostachys edulis, assembly GCA_036346405.1. Lineage (NCBI taxonomy): Eukaryota > Viridiplantae > Streptophyta > Magnoliopsida > Poales > Poaceae > Phyllostachys > Phyllostachys edulis. The sequence continues at coordinate 78,075,034 of CM070551.1, read as the reverse complement.
TGTGTTTTTGGATTACACAACTCTTGGACAAGAATTACATAAGATTTTAGGGTTTTTCAAGATGTGAGAAAAAGTTTTAATTTCTACACATATAATTATACTTGATTAACCCTAATTATACATTTGGGATGTTACAATCTTGCTAAGCCACATCGTACGACCATAATTCCAGAGTGGGGAGGATGAGGCTAAATAATTTACAACATTCCATCGTGATTGTGCCGTGTTGATGTGTGTGTGTCAGAATGACCTACTTTTCTTATATTCCCATATGGCGCAAGAGGGGGCTTAAATCCAGTGGGTTTCTATATAAAGGAAGCGAAACCTTAGCGAGGCGAGACTACGGTGGGATGGCACATTGTAAAGTCTTCGACACGTGCTCTAGACTGCTCACCATAGGTAGTGAGCGGTGGTATCGACAGATGCCAAACAAACTAGAGAATTCATGTATTGTGGGTAAAGTTCTACAACCTCTGCAGAGTGTAAAACTATTCGAATAGTCGTGTCCACGGTCATAGACATGTTGAGAAAAGCCACTCAAAGTTAGACTTTGATTTTGTTTTCAAGAGTCTTTATCAAATGGTTTATCCGAATGGGAAATTGCACAGGTAGCGATGTGATAGGAGGGTATCCTTCACCACTCTTGTGTGAATGTTATCTGACTATAACACTTGAGAATTTACAAAATAAATTTTAGTTATAGAATAACCCCCTTGGAACTTAGTGCAAATATTTAAAGAAAACATTACTTTATGCAAATTCAACCAATAAGCCTTCCTTTGATATATCCTTGCATGCATTATAATCTGTTATTGGGGGTGACTTGCGAGCACAGAAGTTGTGCTCACCCTTGCTTAATGCAAATAAATTTCAAAGGAGAAGGACTTCGTTACCTGTGTGGATCTCGACGACTAGACCGCTTCCCCAGTCGATTGTCTGTGGCAGATCAGCTGGATTCTACTACTTCTTCTTTGTCTTCTGCTGTGTTTGTTTATTGTTGGCTTATAAGCCTTTCTTTTAATAAACTATGTTGATTATTAATAAAGTTGTGTAATTTATAGATGTTACCATATTTGTTTACTATGTGAACTAGCTACTGATCATAAGACTAGTTCAAAAATACACAGAGGATTTGGGGTGTTACTCCCGGGTCCGACACCCATCTGAGTGAGATGACTGAAGAGGTAAGATGACTTGAAAAGTAACTGTGATAGTCGCTCAACTACATGACTAAGGAATCATGTGGGGCAACGAGTATGATTGTCTCTTGTGGGTATAGTGTCTAAACTATTTAAACAGCCATGCTTATAGTCAAAAGCGGACATGAGGACTTACTAGAGTTAGTTCTAATTCAAAAACCGTTGTGGGTGGTATGAAAATTAGGTTGGGCTCACCTAGCCCGAAGTTTTGATTTTTTTCCTGGGTTTTCGAACTCAGTGGTGTGAATAAATGGAGGTAGAGCATAAGATGGAGATAACCTCTGCTGTTATAAATATTGCACAATTACTCTCTTTAATAAAATGCAATTTGTTTAAAATGCTAAGTGATAGGAATTTGTAATTATGATAATTGAAAACATTGCTTTAGCAAATAAAAGAACCCGAGCCATTCTTGTTAAGTCTTGCATGTATATTATTGCATTGTGAGTGTTGGCTCGCGAGCACGGAAGTTGTGCTCATTCTCGCTCTTTCCCCAAAACCCTCAGAAGCAGGAAATCCTGGAGATTACGCATACTATGAGGATCCAGAAGGTGGAGGCCCAGGAGATGATGAGGAGTAGTTTAGTTCTTTTAGTCTAGGTCTTATCTCAGTCCAGCTAACTCCGTCGGTGCTTGCGTGCATCTAATATTTTCCAAGTCTTTGGTTAATATCGGACGCACACGGGTTTCCCTAGTCGCTTGCCTATGGAGAGATGTGCTCTACCCCTTTTACTACCGCTATAGTTTTCTCTACTTTTGTAATGTAACCCTTTGGCCTGTTCGGCTCTTATTGTAGAACCTGACCCGATGTGGTCTATGCAAACTCTGTTGTATTAATTAATGGATGGTTTAATTTTCATTGTGTATGAATTGATTTAGTGATGTATTCTGTCATATTTACTGATCCAGAGAATAGTACAGTATTTTTCACAGAGGATTCGGGATTGCGAAATCCGGGTCCGACAACCCGATAGTAATTTCAAGTGATACGACGCTTCAAATTAACTACTTTTGAGATATGCAATATTAAATTGAAGGACGAAATAAATATCAGGGACACAAAAAACATTTTCAAAACCATTGAATTGACACAGAATAAAAGTTCAATTTGTTGTGGAAGTCGAGGTATGTATCCAGTTCTTAACAATTGTTTGCTTACTATTCAACGCCAGTACGAACGACACGTTCTTTGACTGCTTATGTGCCACTGGTGTATGTTCCTTCCTATAATGCGAAGATGTCGCCTTTAATGTATTTAAAAGAAAACAAAGATGTCACCATTAATGTAAACGAGGAGACAATTAAGAGGATTTGAGATGTTTACGCCAAGGAGCAGAGAGCACGTGGTTGAGTGGTTAGTTCACGTTGCTCTTGCAACACTAGAAAACATTTGCTCTTGCAACACTAGAAAACATTCTTACACATTTGTTATGCCTCCCTAAAACAAGTTCTCTTGACACGGACGGGGTCCCTTCTGTCCCTCGACCTCTGGCTGGCTATCAGCAACCTCCTCCTCCAAACCACTTCCCTTAATTTAAACCGCAATTACTAATAATTCCAGTAACCATTAGATGGAATAAAACCCAAAACGGGTCACCTTTCAATAATCACAACAATATAAATGCATAAAGGATTAGCTTTTACACAACTTGGGACCATGCGCCCAAGAACGCTCGGGGTCACCCGCCTGAGAACGTTTGGAAACATTTATTAGCAACAACTAAGTAACCAAACCATAAATAAATCAACCAAGTTACAATTATTAAGTTAATGATAACCATATCTACCAATCAACTATACGATAAAGCACCAAGTTTCTAGATTTAACGGTAGCAACTAAGTAATGATAACAGTGCGGGTGATAGCATGTGATGCAAATGTGTTGCTTCCTAGCCATGCATGTCGCCTTTATTGATCACCTAAAAGCAATAACAAAGTAAAAGTGAGTCCAAGACTCAGCAAGTATATAATATAATAATAAATAAATAACTTATCATTCCAGTAAATCATTATCATCTACAACCATATCCTCAATTAACATCATCATCTTTCATGTGATCATTTAACATCATTCACTTTTCATGTACGCAATGCTTGGCTCTGCTATATGCCCATATACACCACTTTTAGTTTATACCAATATAGCGGAGTGTTTACCTGTTGATGATGTACTCTATCCTCCATTCTGTGCAGTTCCTACCGAACTAGATTTTTATCTAAAGCTTTTCGTACTAGCCATATAACTTTCTCACCGACCACACTGGAATAGGGGTTGATGCATGTAATTTTCTATTATGGTTGTGCCACTACGCTTTATCGGGATATATGGATGGAACCAAAAAAATTCCTTATGGGCAGTATATATTTATAGGAGATGGACCGGGGATTCTGGGACTGTATAGAAAACAGTACATATTCACTATATACGACTTAGATTTAAATTAGTTTGAGTAGAGTGGTGAAATTTATATAGCGAAAATTATGTGTACAATGGAGAGGTGGATCTAGCATAAGGTGGCTGGGTCATGGCTCCCTGGTCTATTTCCTTGGTTGTTTGTCACCATTTTGTGCGGGCCAATATAAAATATGTGGCCATGATTTGTTTCATAACTTTAGGGTATAATTCCACACGTTCCTAAGCATAGTTATGTTATATCTAAACTATAAATTTGATGTCCTAATGAAAACAGTTGCACTCATTGGTTGAAAGCCACTTTTGTGAGGGGTAATTTCTAAAAAACATTCTTACCTGATTTTTTTTATAACTTTCGGTCCATACATTCCAAAGCATAATTATGTTCTATGTTAGAAACTAGCTTTTTGATGTTCTAAGCGAAACAGTTGTTGATCCAAACTGAATTTATTTATCTCATATGGCTTAGCTAGTACCACATCCGCATTGTTCAGATGCCGTTCTGGTCGAAACTCAAGAGGGTTATCCCAGACATTCGGGTTTCGACCGAGTCCGATTCGGCTGAGCATGACATGGCTATTCTTTGGGACCAAGTATCCAGCGATCGTGGTATCAGCGACGGCGACATGGGGTGGGTTGAAAGGGTGATATGGGTGGATGCGGAATGCCTCCCGGATGCATGCCTTGAGGTATTTGAGGTGGCGAATGTCGGATTCCTGAACAAGTCTTTCTCTGCCAATAACCTCATCGAGTTCGTCGGTTGCCTTTTTCATGACATCTCGCTTGTTTATCATCTCTGCCAGTGCCCACTCAACTACATTTGATGGGTTGTCCACTGTTGCCAATGATATCTCCTGCATTTGTAGGTTTGCAAGTCGGCCTCAGTTAGTGTTGAGTATTGCATGTAGTACGCAAGATAATATTCTTAGGGGTAAATGCCCCTAGCCCCTGAAGAACTAGTGTACAGTGTACACTACCGCATGATTTTTTTTTTAAAAAAAAAACTGCAATTCATGCAACTAATATGTAAAAAGGATTCCCGATGTTTAAGATATAGTATATATGCCTCTGTCAACATAACAACTTATTTGCTAGGTTATTTATTTTCTACTGTTGTAAAACACGCAAATACTACCGCGCCAAATTTTAATTAGCTGGCAAATTAAATTTCTTTTTACTAGAATTGAGGTGCTAAAATTTCCCCAGTCAATATACTACGTCTGTTAGAATTATTTTCAAATATGTCGCAAAGATAAGGTGGAGCTGGAACGAAACCTTCCTATATTAGGTAACAGGACGCATGAGCCCATAAGGTGGAGCTGGAACGAAAACAGTTTGATTTTACGGACGTCAAGTTCTCAGAGTTTAGTTCTTAAGAATAAAGAATAATATATTGGAAAGAAGCAAGCTATAAAAACCTTACAAGAGTTTCTGCCGTGATCTCCTCGACTGTCAACAACGGTTGTCCTTCTGCATCCTCCAGAGAAACCAGAACGTCGAGAAAATCACCAACCTCTCTGTTCTCACCACCTTTTCTAAGAGCCCTCCATTCTTCCATCCTCTCCTCTATGATAGGATCATGTAACCTACTGAATGTCCTCATGAGGCCATTAACGACCTCCTCATGGCCGTCCAGGTCGAGGCCAACCAACGCCGGGAAGTAGTCTGAGACGCAGAAGGCGCCGAGGTAGTCGAGCGCCGTGAAGAGCGCGTCAACATGCGCCTCCTCACCCCGCCCAGGACCACGGGCAGACTCGGCCGGTGGTTCATAGAAGTGCCTCTTGCCGAATACGAGCTTTCTAATGATGTTACCGCAGAAGTGCCTTGCTACATGCCGCACGTCTACGGTGCAGCTCGGCTTCTTGTTGCATAGGTTGTAGACGTAGTTGACGAGGTGGTCGGCCTCCTCGACGCGCCGGCCATGCAGCTTTCGCTCCATGGTGGGCGAGAGGATCTCTGAGGCGAGCACCCGCCTCATCTTCTTCCATTGGTCGCCGACCGGTGACATGATGGTGTTCTTGTATCCCATGCTGAACGACCGCGACGCGAACGATGAGGGCCGCGAGGCAAGTACAGCATCGTTCTTGCGCAGGACCTCCCGGGCCATCTCCGGCGAGGCCACAGTAATCACGTGGACCGGTCCCAAGCGGAGGCAAAGGATATCCGTGTCCATCTCGTCGAGCAGGCGGTGGATCCACCTGAACACCGGCTTGTTCATCAGCATCTGATGCATATTACCAATGACCGGCATGGCAGCCGGTCCGGGCAGCAACTTGCTGTGCTTCCATTTCTCCCGGTAGAGCAGTGCAATGAGCAGGAGGATAGCCATTGTTACCAGCATAGTGAGGGCGGGTGCAGGTGCCATGTTGGCTGTTTGGTGTGATGTCATCTTGGTTTCGTCATAACTAATTTGTAGGAATATTTCACGGCATATTTATAGCCGAGTTCTCCAAGAGAAGACAGAAATGTGATAAGACCTGTCTTCATGGGATACATATGTACTCCGTTTTCATTCATCTGCATAAAACAAAACTTCCTTTTCAGTTTACACACTACTTTTACGAGAATATATCGTTTATAGACTGTTTATGTTCTTATGCATACAACTGTTGAAATCGAGTTCCAAAAAATAAAGATTTCTGAAATAATAGTTGAAGTAGAGCTATTTGCAATACTCAGAAACTACAGATATCTTCTGCATTTTATGCCACACCCTCAACCCGAACCAACTATGGTTATATCAGGGACGAAGAGATAAAATGTTGTGCACATTAAATCTAGTTCTACAATTTGGGAGTACCACATATATGCTCGTATATTGAGAAGGCCCACTTCTTTACATGGCTTCAGTTGCGCTCCAACTTCCTTATAGTGCTTCATTCTATGATGGATTGCTCATCAAGCTTTGTAATTGAATCGTCTCTGTGATTGTGGAGGCATCTACGTCTACATCTCTTTTATTTGTGTACTACAGAGCACACACTTGTGAGTAATACATGCTTCCACGTATTTTTCATCATTAATTATGATGAGTTATCATATTGCGTCTACATGGTGTTGATGTTGTGCTAGCTTGAGTCTTGATTCTTGCTGTGACCTAATGTGTGTATCGTTTCACTTCCACACATTCGATATACTGCTTATGTTCTCAAATACTTGTCAAAACCGAGAATTTGATGTCAAATTTTGTAATCTTGGATTAATAATATTGTATATACATGCATCTAGAGTTATCACATAAAATGATGTGACTGGTAAAAAAAGATATTGTGATAATATTGTCCTTTATAACTTCTTACCTTCTATTGCTATAAAAACTAGTGTAATCTTTTCACAGTAAATGGTAAAATTTATATATTGGTGGAGAGTGTAAAAATTCAATAGTGTGAAATATTTAAGAATTCAGAGAATAGCTATTTGCATGTAACATTGCATAAGCTACTAAATACTTGGGGCCACCGGTGAGTGACCCCGAGATTCAATTAAAAAACAAAAGAAAGAGCGAAATTAGTTAAGGAAAGGATAGTTCGATCATCTAATTTTAGGATGTATTATTTGGTTGTAATTATTTATAGTTTGTGCTGAATGATACTGCTTGGTGTGTGTTGATTAGGAGTTCAAAAGATCTGCTACAGCCACAAAAATCACTTCTACACGTGGATTAAAGAAAAGTCAACATTGTTTTGTGTTAAAGAGAAAATATAACATCCTCACAAATCACAAGAAGGAAAGGTCAACAACCAAGAAAAATCTCCTCATAAAATCTGTTGCGGCGACCGGCCGTTAAGCATCCGCCACAACAATTTAGTACCAAAGGGCGGGGTATTTACATTCTATTTAAGATCGACCACACATAGTACCAAAGGGCGGTTGAGTCGGCAAGCTGTTTCCTGTGGGAATCAATCCATCCAGTTCGTTCCTGTTCTGCTGGTGCGAGTCGGTGGAGACCAAGATCGAGGAGCAGATCCATTGGGACGTTCTTGATCAACTGGTTCAATCCACGCCCAATGTGACCATCTACTGCTGCCGTTTTCTGTTTGTTCCTGTCTTAATCAATTTGAGGTCTGTTGTTTTACTGTCGTGGAAAGAATAGAAGAACCAATTTACTAGCTGTTTTTTGTTGGATGTGAACTACTTGTTGGTGATTTGGCTAGATAGGGCTTTACCGCTGCACATTATTTTCTGCTGTTTGGCCAATTAGCAACAAAAATTTTGCTGCTACTATTCATCTCATTGCTGCTGTTACATCGGTTAATTGGAGGAGTTGATGTTGAGGCCTGCGCATTGACACATACACAGGTTATGCGCATTGACACTAGCAAGCGAGTTCATTAGGTTATGCACCGCGAGTGAGATTTACAATATATTCACGCTGAGTACTTGTCCGTAAGTTAATAATTTGTAGAAAATGTTGATTCTCCATATCATACCTCAAATGTGATGATGATGAGATATTTAGCTTAAGCATGAGGTTATTAGCCATTTTTCCATCCTACTAACACATTCTACTAAGGGGGTATTCTTACCATCTAATACAAGAGGTGAACACAAACTCCCACATGCAGGCAACCAAACAACCTAACATTGCATCCAGTCTCCTGATGCAGCCAACCAAACAACATCTCAAAGACAAATTTCTACCAATGAAATAGTCAACCAAACACCCCATCTTGTATCAACTCATTATGCAGATTCAAATGGATGACCGTATGAGACAAGTTAGAGTATCTGAGCAACCAAACATACCCTAAGCATCCGCCACAGCAATTTAGTACCAAAGGGCGGGGTATTACATTCTATTTAAGATCGACCACACATAGTAGCCATTTCCATCATCTCTTCATTTGACAGATGGTACGGACTGTGGGGTTGCATGAAAATGATGGTGGCGACAAGGACATACTATTCAGTGATTTGTGCTACTATCCACTATTGAGGTTAGTGACGTGGAGGGTTGCAGTAGAATTATTTGTCTAGAACATGATAACTTTTTGAAATTCTTGTATTCTAAACAAGCCCTAGTTGAAACAGAGCATGACCTAGTCCAGAAAAATTGCAATGCCATATATCGAAATGTACTCCTGTCCAGACAAACGGCAATTAATACCATATCCACAAGTGTATTAGTATACGCATGTCCAGAAAAATTGCAATACCACATCCACACGTGTATGTGTCATGTAGTGCAGGTGAGAGTATATAATTAATTTTTAAAAATACACATGAGTTTGGTGCAATTTCATTTACAGCTGCCATTGTTCTCATGCTTTTTCTGTCCACCATGTTTACAACGTGCGGGTAGAGCAAGCTAGGTTGTTGGTTCACGTTCGTCTCACATATGCCGCTAAACTCTTAAATGCATATAGGGACGTACTTTGAAATGATGCATGGTATTTTCCACTATTCAGGTTAGTGACATGCAGGTACAAAATAGTCTCTCGGTTTGGTACGCGAGAACCTTTTCAAAACCACGCAGAAATTGGACTATTTCATCTGACATTCCTATAAAGTATCTTTATTTAACTCGAGCGTTAATCAGAGCTCGCTCGAGCCTACCTGACCAAGCTCGCTCGAGCCACAGCCCTATGCAAAACACGAATCCTAAATCATATCGAAGGAACACAAAAATGATTGTTTTCTCACAAAAAAACTGTCGAAAGTAATATAGCAATTCCGTTGATTTTGCCCCAAAACACAGCATAGTACGGGACTAATTTAGTATCCAAGAACCCTTCAGACCAATATACTCCTTGGCATCTTTGACTTCCATCCGGAGCTACTGGCTGGCGTGGTCATTTCAGATGGCCAGAGTGACTAGGCGATGTGCTGTTCTTGGGGGTTAACCATGGCCTGTTCCGCCAAGCAGCCATTACTGGTGGTGTGCTGCGGCGATGATCCAGTGCTTGGCTGAGTCCTAGGGCCTCCTTCCAATAATCCTCATTTGCAGCTTGAAAGAATACCCAGGTGGACGTGGTGGGTAGACCATCTTTATGTTCTGTGTAAATTTCATTCCTGAGGGAGGGCGGGTATTGAATTGTGGCAGCATAGAAGGTGTAGTGCTTCCCTTCTTTATACCGCCCCCATGGCGTAAGTGTCCTCCTCCCTTTGCAAATAGGTCTGGAGCTTAATCGCTCTGCTTAGCGTTCATGGCTGGGCTTCTTCTTTGGTGATCGCCAGTTGTTGGAAAACATACTAGAAATAAACACACACGAGACACAATGGAGAACTCTGGAGCATAAGCAGAGAATTTGCGCCGTGAAAACACACACAGCTTTTTTGTTTTTTTTTTCTGTTAGACCATGTGATTAGGTCTAGTTTATTTTAGTTGATGAATAATTAACAATGTTGGGTACTGGTATTACTTCATATGTGTAGCGTGCGTGTGAACTTATGTCGGTCAAGTTGGGAAGAACTTGTGCCAGGAAAAGTTGGTGTTTTGGTCTTTGCATGTGCAGGGAACTCGGAGGCGATCGTGGTCTACGGCGGTAACCGGGGGATGGTTTGGTGCGAAGTCATGGTCCAGAGGGTTGAGGATGCTTTGGAGGAGACGGTCGAGCTCGAGTTAGCACGTGGACATCAAAGATGGATGATGTGTGTTGGAGCTACGGAGTGCGGTGCTGGAAGCTCGACACAAAATAATTTTGGGGTGTCCAAAATTAGTTTTGTAATATGGTGTAAAAGTCAACATATTAGGCCCTAAGACTAGTATGCCATATGTGGATGTTTATGTGCAAACGCTAGAAGACCCGTTAGGCATTCTAGGTTTATTGCTCACGTGTATGAGCCGTAGGATATATATATGCCAGGTGGCTGTAGGGCAAAAAGGCACGTGCGGCCAAAAACAGAACTGATCACGGCGGCGGCTCCTGGAGGTTCTGGTTTTCGCGCAAGAACAGAGGTAGGCGGTCTGCAGAGGAGGAAGCGGCGGTGCTTTTGGTGTTCTTGCCGGTGCTTTGGTTATGCATGTGAGGATAGAAAATTCATCAATGCCTTGCGTGACATGATTGATTGATGTGCATTACATGCATGCTGTCGAGGTTTTTGGGTTCTTGGTAGGTTACTTTTTGCATTGAGTTATTCTTGCCGTGAGATTAGGCTTTGGTGGCCATGCTTTAGGTCCTCACGTGAGGAGGTGAGGTGCCCTCAGGGCTTGAGCTTTTCTAAGACGTGATTATTGCTTGCGGCTGGTTTTTCTTCTCTCGTGAGATTTAGTGCTCTCGGCTGAGGTGATGTGCTTGCGCTAGTTGCACTGGACGTGAGATTTTGGCATTGAGTTAATCCATGGATTTTTACGTGCGTGGTACGATCTACAGAAGAAAACATTATAGTTGAGGAAAAAGTTTCTGCTGTGGATTGCAATCATTCACCCCCCCCCCGATTGGTATTAACGATCCTACATTTTCTCCCCCTTTTATTGACATTTGGACATTACAATCAGAGTTGATCTGGGTAAGACTTTGCAGTTTCCAAATTTGGGTCAACTTCAGAAACCGAGTACAACAAACTCTTCATGTCATGCAAACTACTCTATATGCCATGCAAATCAGATTTGGTATTGTCTAACATATTGACAATCCATACAACTCTAAAACCGAAAAAAAAACTAACGTGGCACAACTAACTTAACTCAACATTCACCTCCCTAAGCTAGTTGTGTCTACTTCACAGCCTGCATTCCAATTCTTTCTCTCATCTCTAAGAATTTGAGTCTTCCTAAAGGCTTGGTTAGAATATCTGCAAGCTGATCATTGGTTCTAACATACTCAACCACAATCTTCCCTTCATTCACACATTCCCTGGTGTAATGAAATCTAGTATCGATATATTTACTTCTATCATGATGTACCGGATTCTTACACAAGTATATGGTGGACTTATTGCCGATGTTGATTATTACTTTTCTAGGGTTTTGGTTCATAAGATCACCAAAGAGGTGTTCCAACTAAATACCACGACATGATCGACTACTATTGCTATATACTCGCTTCACATGATGACAATGCAACCACCTTTTGCTTCTGTGACTGCCAGCTGATCAAGCTAGAACCCAAGTAGAAAGTGACTCCAGTTGTGCTCTTCTGATCATCAATGTCTCCGGCCATGTCACTATCGCTAGAACCCACCAAGTGCAGCTTTTCTCCTTCCTTCTTCTTCTTATAATAGCAACCCAAATCAAGTGTACCTTTGACATACCTCAATATGTGCTTCACTACAACCATATGTTCAGTTGTCGGGGACTCCATGTACCAGCTCATAATGCCAACCGAATAAGGTAGGTCTGGTCTTGTGTTTATAAGGTACCTCAGACTCTCAACAATGCTTCTATACATGGTTTGATCCACAGATGGTGACTAGCTTTTCTTGCTTAACTTGAATCTTGCTTCCATTGGAGCTTGAGTTGAATTGCAATCACCCATGCCATAAAGAACAACAAGTAAGTACTTGATAAATAACAAATCGCAATCCTTCTCGGCTGTGATAAACACCTTACTTCGCTTGTCAATGAAACCAAGAGGTTGACTTACATATACTTCTTCTTCTAGTTCCCCATTTAAAAATGCTGACTTAACATCAAGGTGTGATGTAGTCACCATCCTTCTTGAGTAGCTAGAGCGATGAGTAATCTCACTGTCTCCATCCTAGCTATCGGAGCAAACACTTCTTCAAAATCAATGCCTTCTTTCTACACATGTCCCTTCGCAACTAAGCGTGCTTTTATGTTTTACCACTGTCCCTTATGAGTTCTTGTTTATTTTATAGACCCACTTGAGCCCTATGGCTCGTTGTCCAGTAGGAAGATCTACCAAACTCCATGTATGATTGTCGCGAATGGAGTCCATCTCATCCTGCATTGCACACTGCCAGCTCTCCTCCCTCTCGGCATCTTGAAAAGTCATTGGCTCCTCCGTAACCGGCAAGCACAATTTGGAGTATTCAAGCTGAATTGGCTCGGTGGTGTTACAGATCACGAGAGTGTGCATCCCCACCGAGCCCCCATGATTAAACCGGCGTGGTGTCAATCACCGAGGCCGCCATGGGCATAACCTGCGTCATGCTAGATGCCGAGGCAATTGATGCCCGTGTAGCCTCACCTCCTGCATCGACTTCCATACCCAGTACTACAGTAGATGGTGCTTGCTGTGCTTCTGGTTCGTCGAAGATCTCATCGAGACCCGTAGGCACAACTTGATCATAAACCACATTGAATACTTCTTTAGATGAGGTCTCATTTTACTAGGACATTGTTAGACCCCTGGGCGTGGAATACCCGAAGATCTTATGTGTATACCATGCTAGTCCCAAGATTAATGGCTAGTACACACATTCAAAATAGTTGACAATCACATCCATGCAAACACATACTAAAGTAAAGCAAAAGGGTACTTAACTTAAGCGGTACAGTTATTACATTACAAAGACCGACCGGCCAAATATAAACAAGTATTAAACAGAGTAGAGTAGCAGTGGAAGTGAAGACAAAAGCAGAAAAATCCTAGTTGTTTTCCCATCCGACCCTCAGGCAACCTGGCAAGGTACAAAGTCTTAGATAGACCTGTCACCAAACCCCTTGGTGCCAGAAGCAAAGAACATGTCATTAGGCGCGGGCTCATCAGCAAATTCTAAACCAACAATAATAGCAAGATTAAGTACTTGTGTACACAGCAAGACTTGTAGTGTATTGCAAAAGTTATATTAGATGCAAGGCTATCAAAGGGAAGGCTCTATGCTACAAGTTATTTTGCAATAAGCAGATTTTATTTGCAATAGTCATAAGTAATTTGCAACAGAATTTGAAAGAGTATTTTAAATGTATAACAGGACAGTAAGTAGTAATTGAATGAATCACCAATAATAACAAATACAACTTGCAATCCCTCCTTGGCTGCAAGCCTCAATTTATGTTCAGCCATGACTCGACAGTTAATTCAACAAATCACAAACCATTAACCATGTTTCCTCGATAAGATAGTTTTTCGAAAAGTCAAGACTATACCCGGCAAAACTACACTTAGCACACTCATCACCGCGAGCACGGCTATTATAATAGATTTACACTCTGCAGAGGGGTACAACTTTACCCATAGTACATGACTTCTCTAGTTTTTTTGGCATCTGTTGATACCTCTGCTCACTACCTTAGGTAAGCAGTCTAGAGCACCTGTCGAAGTCTTTACATTATCTAGCCCTAACCTTGCACTTAGCCCGTCAAATGTTGCCACTGAATCCGAATGTAACCTTGTCGGTATGTGGGGTACCCTTCTCGATACATCCGTCTCAGTGTGGCATCGGATGTTGTTCCTCTCTAAATCCGAATGTACCCTTCTCGGTGTGTGGGGAACCCTTCTCGATACATCCATCTTAGTGAGGCATCAGATGTTGGTCCTCACTTCGTCAAGTGTACCCTTCTCGGTATGTGGTAACCCTTCTCGAGACACCCACCTTGGTGAGGCATTCGCCGTTATGTCGGCAATCATAACTCGATGCTCAGACGCCGTTCTAGTAATCTGAGATATAGTCGCCTACCCCTCATTATAAGTAAAATATTGGGATCAATATGATCAAAGGGGTGCTTGCCTTGCTCAGGGTTGTTCGAATATAAGCTTGGTTGGTCGTCGGAGATTTAGATTCGCACAATCAACGTCTAATGCAAAAAGATCTCGAAATCAATTAAATAATGCAAATCAATTCAAATAGTAATCAAATTAAATTTTTTTGCATATTCAGGTAGATTATGATTTTATAAAAATTTAGAGACAAGAATTAACTCATTTGGAGTTACCTAGCAAAAGTTATTAGGGTTCTAATTTGGATCACTAAAAATCCTAGAAATAGAAAAGGGAGAGAGAGCAACACTCGGCGAGTGGGACCGCTCCCATTTTCTTTTCTTTTGGATTTCTTTCTCAATTAAATACCTCACTCAATGATAGGTGGGCTCCTCGGTTTTAATTTCTTTTCCATTTAATTCTCTAAAGGAAAATTAAAGCTTGCAAGTGGGACCAGGCCGTCATAGGGTCGGTCTACGAAACAGTGTGTGCGGACCGAAGTCCACAGCACAGGGTTTTGGCGCAAGAGGTGAAACCACTGTGCAGTTATTGTGCTTGGGCCTGCGTGGCAGTGGGACGCTATGGAAACCAGTGCGATTAAGTACCTTGATTTCCGATTGTGACCCCACACGCCATAGTAATAGTGCGATAATTAAAACCGGGTTTTACTCTAATGATTATGCTTAGGACAAATATTTGGTGACTTAATCACCTAGCTATAGTGATTGTCCCGTTCGGCCGACTTGCGGAGAGAGCTCCGACGGCTGGGTTCTCTAGGCAATCGCCGGGTGAGCGGAGACGCGACAACACTGGCCGAGTGGTCAAAGCGGAACACCACGGTCTGGCGAACCCACCGGCACCGATGGCGTGGTCTCTAGCGGATGGATGCGATGGCGCGGTGGAGATTGGCGGCGAGGCATTTAGCCAAGATGGCAACTCACAATCCGGTGATCTTCTTAACTAAAATGCTGCGCATGGGCGCTCTATGGCAATAGGAACTCACCGGATGGTCGTGGGTTGAAGGAGCTCAGCAGTGGGAGGCGGCGGTGGGCGATGGCGACAATGAGGGCCTTCATGTGGAGGGGTGACCTGAGCAAAAAGAGGAAGATGGGTGGTCGGAGAAGCAACAATGAGGCTAGGAGATACTCTAAGAGGGATTAATTGGGGAGTGGCTCACGAGCTAAAGGCGGCAGCAAAATGGCTGCTTCAAATGAGTCATGGAAGAAAATCTTGGGCAGTTCTGTGGAGAAGGCGTACAATTAGCATGGAAATACCGTCATTCTCCTTAATGTAACATGACGCAGAGGGAGAAGGTGATCTTCACTAAATTGCCGGGCGAGTGGGCGTCGCCTCGACCAGAACAGAGGCTCGAGCTCTCCTTGCTCTAGAGCTTGGGGAAGGAGGAGAAGATGGAGGGTGTCTCGGGGTGGTAAAGGACACTCTCGGAGGGCTTTGGATGCCCTTTTATAGGTGTCGGGGCAATGAACTCATGAGTTTTATGGGGAGCCTTAGGTTATAGTGTAGAATGTTGTATAAATTTTTAAGGGTTTTTCATATAATAGTTTTTTATAAAAATCATTGAATTTTCTTTTTACTTGCATTTTCATAAAATAATAGTTTTAGGTTTTACAATCAACAAAACCCAAATTTGAAATACAAATTAAATGAAAGACCAAAAGATGCGACAAATTTTTTAAAAGACCACATTTTAATACATTTGAAATATAAACCCTAAATATGGGAATTCTGAGACCTACCAGCTTACAAAGAATCTCGTCCCGAGATTTAGGTGGAATGGACGGTAGGGAGGCGAACGAGGAGGAATGGCGGAGTGGCGAGATGTTGGCGTGCTTATCATTGTTCCACCAGCTCTTGTCATTGCGAGATTCGAATGGCTTGAAAGCTTGGTTTTTGTAACCATGGCTTTTCCAAGTGCATCTTTGAGCGACTAAATGGGTAGCGGCTTGATGTGTCGAAGTGTCTTTATTTCAAGAAAGGTAAGTTAAACAAAGCAATGAGAAAGAAAAGTTAGGCAAAGCAATGGAAAGGAAAAATGTATCAACAACACCATGCTACTTGTCAAGATTTTCCGCTCTATCTTTGAAGGAAATCAAGGCAATGAGATGATGCATTTCGTTTAGAGTTGAAAGGCACATTGCCCTTCCTCGTTGGAGTGAGGGTAGTCTTCTCTTGAAGTAAATAAAAGGAGTAAGACTTGTATGAAAGTAGGTCAAAGATCTGAAGGAATTGACATGGTAGAGGAATAGGGAAATTTGGCTCTGCAGAGGTCTTCTCGTTCCTCGTAGCTTTGTCTTTGGTGTGGTTGCTCCTTTGGACTCTCAATACCTTGATCACTGACTAAGGGTGTGTCACGTGGCTTCGTCTAGAAGTCGAATTGAATATTTTCGATCGGAAGAATTTGGTTGGAGGCCAATGCTTTCCAACTAAGTGGGTTCGATGGGAGTTTGGAAACAATTCTTGAGATGCGATCGTGGAAGGCGTTATGCACATCCGAAAGTTGATTGGTAGTTGTCGTAGTAAGAAAGACTAAGCAGTAGAAAAGAGGGACCCCTAGTGTCGCAAGGGTGTCGAAGGGTCCTCGGAGAGGGGCTAGTTGCCAAGAAGTAAGCGTGTTTATTTATCGAGAAAAATATAATCTGTCCCAATACATGGAGGAGGTGGCTATTTGTAGCCTTTCTCTGAGTACATGAGATTACAAGCCTACCCTCTATAGGGCCCTATGTTGGTAGGGGCTGCGAGGGCTTTTCCTACCCTAGGTGTAGCCTCTAGCTCATTGCGGACCCTCCTGGCCTGTTCATGCCTTGGTGATCGCCCGGCTCAATGGTCTGTAGCCCTTGGGGAGGGGGGGTACAAGACACCCCTACCCGAACAGCATTGGGCCTCCTCAGATGCTGAACAACCTCAGACCTCCTCAGGCCCTTCGGGCCCATCTAGGTCCCTTGAGGACCCTCAGGAACCCTCCATTTGTCGAGCCCCTTCGGACCCCTCTAGCGATGTTCGTTGGGGTAGGTGCATGTAACATCCCAATTTTCTAAGCTTTAAAAATCCTTTAAATGGTTAGTAGGGAGAAAATTCACCATTTGGATTTATTGACGTTAATTTAAAAGCTTAATATTGAACCTTGTGCATCAAAACAATTTAATATGATTAAAGTTAGCATGAACAATGGTCAAAACTATTTTATTTGGGTTCTATGTGCTTGGATATATTTTCTAGATTTTTCTAGAATTTTTCAAGTTTATCTACTATTTTCGTTTGCTATTTGGAATTTCTGGTATTTTCTAAAATAGAAAACCTAATTAAAATCCCAAAATAGAAATCGGGCCGGATCTCCTTTCCCGCGTGCAAGGCCAGCGTCGTGACCATCTTCACCTTGAGCAAGTGGCCCAAGCTATGTTGTCTTGTGTGTCATATCGGACACTAACTTAGGTGGACAGGTGTGTGTAGTCATTGGTTGGTGGGGCCGCCGCATTGTTCTTCATCTCCGTTTGGGACTCCTTCTCCGTGCTCGAGCATGGTTAACTTGCTTATTTTTTGTTCCTGAAATATTGGTCAAATCTTTATCCAACAATTTTCAGGTGAAGTTTCTCTCAGAACTGTGATTTGATAGACTATATAGTTCCACATTAAGTTAGTTTGTATTTAGATCAAGCTACCCTTGTATTTCTGTTGAGTTAATTAAAGTTTGATTTTAGGTGACCATTAGAAGTAGCTGTCAGTAGGGCCCCACATCATTAAGAGATTAAACACGAGGTTAAACTATAGGATAAGTAGTTGGTAAGAAGGTTAGATGGAAATGGTATTGTAGTTAAGCTAACCAAGGTAATCCATACAGATGACTAGGAATGGTCGATTATCGGTGGCGATAATCTATGCTTAACTAAAGTATAGAGGCAAGATTACTTAGAAAGGATACTAAGTTAATTGATTCGAGGCCATCACTAAAAGATCTTGAGTTATCTGATTACATTTCTTTGTTTGTATTTTTGCCTAAGTACTAATTAAAAGCGTATACCCACAATAAATTATTTTCATTTGCTTGTAAGGTGTAATCAATGCTAACATAATTGGTCCTCTAGTGCATCTCTTGCAAGTCTTTGAGTTTGATATCGATGTCGGGAAGGAAATTTGCTTGGGCAATCTCTAATGCCACATCGGTGGGGCGCATGATCGAGATAAAGTATGATACTTGCTCTCCATTATTTTTTATCCTTATGTTTGCTTTTATGCAAGTAATTAGCAACTTTATTTTTTAATGACACATCATTTGTCGTGACCTAGGTCCAAGGTATTGTTTTTTTTCCACAAATACCTTGGACCTTTGGTTGAAACATCAACATTTATTTATTAATTTTGCTGAAAATGTAAACACACGGAGGAAAATGTAAACACCTATATAAACCGTTGTACTCTTCTCGAGATATATGTTGGTTTTAATTTGAGACGATCTATGGATTCTCTTATTTCCGACTTGTCGGGAGGAAAGAAATTTGTATATGTAATGTACTACCTATATCTTCGAGAATACATGCGATGGTCGTCAATCCTTTTAAGTAATAAAGAACTATCTCCGACATTTCTTGAAAAGCAATTTGAGATGCTAGCCAAGATTCCCACCACAAGATTCGACTTAGTAAATGATATCACGGTTTCGAGTAAAACTAGAGTCGATTAATCGATCGGCTCCATCATAGTCGAAATTATGCCTTGCTCTTGGTCATGTAGTGGTAGAGTACATTCCCTTTCCATTTGGTTTGAGATCATGTGAATCACTTATGTTTTGCCCATGAAAGAGAATGATCGAGGCTGGGCAAACATTTCACTTCTTGTTTTGTTTGGTACCGGTTTCAAATATTAGTATAAGTTTAATTATCACCATATTGTGAATTGTGAAGTGTATCTTAAATATATGATTTGCAACTTTCGAATTATTGGCTATATGTAGCAATTAGGTTGAACTTTCAAGTATTGGCTATATGTAGCAATTGAGAACAATTCTTTGCCGACAATAGAACTAGCTATAGGAAAAAAACTTATCTAGGGCACTTACTGCAGGAAAAAAACTTATCTAGGGCATTTAAGCGTCGGAAAAAAACTTATCTAGGGCACTTAACTACAGGAAAAAAACTTATCTAGGGCATAGCTGCAGGAAAACATGCAATCGAGGGCAAGTTAGCTGCCAGGCAATACATATAACTGCTAGGAAAACTCTAATTGCGGAAACTCTAATGCTGGGAAACTCTAGCTGTGGGAAACTCTAGCTAGGGAAAAATGACTTTTCTAGGGCGATTAAGCTGCGAGAATACACATATCTGTAGGAAATGTTTTTCCGACACTTTCTAAGGCGAGCAATAATTGCGAGAATACACATTTTCGTGAGATAAATTGCGGGAAGCGATTTTCGGCGGTTGCATTGCCCTTAATACTATGCCATGGTGTAGTGATAGTGATGCATCCTAATGTCGATATCTCACTTATGTAAACCGCTTTTGCATGTTATTTTCATCAAATTCTGTTCACATGTATTACTTTATCGGTTGTTCATAGTGAAGTAATTGTGGTTAACGTTGTGATGATAATACATGCAATTGCTATGAGTGAGTGTAAACTTTATATTTCAAACTTGGTATAGCATTTTGTTCCTCTTATTTTTTAGTTTATTTTACGAGGATTTGTAAGGAAGCTTTGAAAAATTATAAAATTAACCGACAAATTTGGCTTGTTGAATTGCCAAACTTAGCGATTATAAAATGAAACTTTTGTCTTTGTGATTCTTCCTTTTCTAATTGAACGGGGCATTTCATCATTATGGAAATCGGGAATGATAGTCCCATAAACAAGCATCGAGTTGGAGCTCTAAGGAGAATTCCAAACCATTGAGGACTTCAAGGAGAAGGAGAAGGCACGGAAGGCGGCGGAGAAAGAAGTGGCGATCATGACAACACTACTGCTGCTATGGCGGCAAGCCATATTAAATTTGTGGCTAAGTAGGTCCAAGCTCGGTATGAAATTTTGGTGGTCATCCCACAAAGGAGAAAGTAGCAACTTTTTTCTTTGGTGAAAGCGAAGGATTTGAGTAGAGACACTGTCTGATTTTGCTCTCCCCTTAGATACTTGTGGCTATCCAAGAAATTTTCCTCTCTTTTTCTTCATTACCTTCACGGCACCGGTGTGAGATTTGTACATAGAGATAGAATAATTACTTTTACTAAATGGACAAATTATAGAGCACAGGTTTAAAGACATATGATGTAAATGCGTTGGTTGTGTTAGGATGTGAGCTATACATCACGTCTTTTTTTTTGTTTGGGCAACCCACCTGATTTGGCATTGATTTTTGCCTTGTTTCTCGCTGCAAAGGCGTGCATGTGTCATCTGTGGACTTATTTCCGAGTGTTTTAAGAAAAACACTGGGAATTGAAATGATTCGAGTGTCGTTGAAAAACACTCGGGAATGAAATTTATTCGAGTGTCTTTGGTCGGCATACACTCGGGAAAGTATTCGTTCTGATTGTGAACCCGTTGTGCGAATTATTCTCCGAGTGTTTTATTTTTCCGAGTGCAATTGAACACTCGGAAAGTTATTTTCAGAGTGTAATTCTTAGGAACACTCGGAAAACCAGTTTTTCGACTAATTTATCGAGTGCTTTTTCCCAGCGGCCGACCTTGAATTTAACTCCCAGTGTTTTTCTAATTTCCGAGTGTTTTGGGCACTCGGGACAAACCTGGTTTCTGGTAGTGCTGCCTCCATGTCCTGAGTGATGGTGTAGGCACAGAAGCCTTCAAATTGTTCTTGCGCATCTATTGTTGATCAAATTCAGTTGGCACCCGAGTTATCCATCTACTAGAGCTGCTGTTCATTCAGTCCGTATTGCATCTGAACCGAGTCCATTAATTACTTGGTGCTGCTGTTCTTTACCGAACTGAGAAGGGAGGAATTATGCTGCTATTTAATTGATTCGGGAGAGACTAGTTCTGATACTTGTGCAAGGATACACCTCCTGTTGTGCGTTGCAGCTGGTCACGAGATTAGCCTTTGCCTCTTGTGCATAATCCCTAATACTGCCGATTTCTTGCTGCTCGAATACCGAAACCATGAGATAGATCAATTGCTACTGTTCTCGGTACCGTGGAAGCGAGGCCAAACCTGCGTATCATCTAGTGCTATTAGTTGGTCCGTATCAAATGGTATCTAATTCATTCCATTCCTCAAAAAAAAAAGGATTGGAATTGTGAGAAATGATTGATCCTCCGACTAACCCATTTCTAAAACCGAACACTAGATCGTAATTTCAAGTGATACGACGCTTCAAACTTTTGAGATATGCAATATTAAATTGAAGGACGAAATAAATATCAGCGACACAAAAAACATTTTCAAAACCATTGAATTGACACAGAATAAAAGTTCAATTTGTTGTGGAAGTCGAGGTATGTATCCAGTTCTTAACAATTGTTTGCTTACTATTCAACGCCAGTACGAACGACACGTTCTTTGACTGCTTGCGTGCCACTGGTGTACGTTCCTTCCTATAATGCGAAGATGTCGCTGTTAATGTATTTAAAAGAAAACAAAGATGTCACCATTAATGTAAACGAGGAGACAATTAAGAGGATCTGAGATGTTTACGCTAAGGAGCAGAGCATGTGGTTGAGTGGTTAGTTCACGTTGCTCTTGCAACACTAGAAAACATTCTTACACGTTTGTTACGCCTCCTAAAACAAGTTCTCTTGACACGGACGGGTCCCTCCTGTCCCTCGACCTCTGGCTGGCTAGCAGCAACCTCCTCCTCCAAACCACTCCCCTTAGCTACGTACTCAAGAACTCTGGGTGGTGGTTTCACCTGGCCACACCCACCACCATGACCATGGCCTCCTCTACAGTCTCCACGACCACGGCCTCTACACCTTGGCATAGCATTCTTCACAAATAAACATTCATGCAATAAGCTCAAAGGCATCATCCTCATATCAATACTATTCATCAATGCGACATAATAGAAACATAAATTTAATGCTTGACCCATTCCATCATACTATGCACTAGTGTGTCAAATTTGAAGTTAATTTACCATCCTAAGTCAAGTTCTAGCAATTAATTAACCTATATCATATTTTAGTTAAGTTAACCAATCCTATAGCAAATTTTAGTAGATTAAATTAACATAAGTTGTTGTACTATTCACCATGGACCTAAAGCCCTCTCCGATACCAACTGTAACATCCTAGTCCAACGTTGAGCCAAGAATGTCACATATACCTTTTTTGCGCTTAATTTAAACCGCAATTACTAATAATTAATTTCAGTAACCATTGCATGGAATAAAACCTAAAACAGGTCACCTTTCAACAATCACAACAATATAAATGCATAAAGGATTAGCTTTTACATAGCTTGGGACCATGTGCCCAAAACGCTGGGCAAAGTCACCCTTTGAAACGTCAGGAAACATTTATTAGCAACAATTATTAAGTTAATGATAGCCAGGTCTACCAATCAACTCTACATGAAAGCACCAAGTTTCTAGATTTAATGGTAGCAACTAAGTAATGATAACAGTGTGGGTGATAGCATGTGATGCAAATGTGCTACTTCCTAGCCATGCATGTCGCCTTCATTGATCACCCAAAAGCAGCAATAAAGTAAGAGCCCAAGTCTCAAGTTTGAAGAATGACTTGGATAGAAGCTATAAAGGAAGGCTACTCTCGATGAAATATTGAGCAAGCAAATATGCTTACAAGATAAGAGTGGCATTGGATTTACTCCCAAGAAGAAAAAGGAAAATAGCAAAATGAGGCACAATGCAAGACACACGAAGAATATTAAGTGCCTTAATTGTCATGAGAAGGGTCACATTTCCTCCGTGTGTCCTAATAAGGAAAATGATAAGAGAGGACTTGGTTTTGTCACCAAGAAGAAGATGAAGAACATCCCAAAGCCAAATGGAAGACAATTCAAAAATGTCAAGTGCTTTGGATGCAAGAAGAATGGTCACATTGCCTCGGTGTGCCCAAATCAAAAGGATGTCAAGCCAAGACATTCAACAAAGAGGCAAACCGGAATTGAGCAAGATAAGAAGACATCAAGGGGAAGCAAAAGCCCTACTTGCTACAATTGCCGGGAGAAAGGACATTTTAGTAAGGAATGTCCCAAAGGTATCACTCCTAAGCCAATTATTTATAATAATCATTATTTGCTTAGGAAGGATAAATATGGCAATGTGTTTGCTAGGAATGTTAGTTTACATAAAACTAATGCTAGGGCCATTTGGGTGCCCAAATCTATTGTGACTAACATTCAAGGACCCAACCAGTGTGGGTACCAAAAGATGCTTAAATGTTAAATAGGTACTTGGAAGTATTGGAAGTTTGGCTCATCCATAAAGAGGTGGATTCCATCTTATGCAAATTTGGAGCCAAGCTTGAGGAAGACCAATTCATATCATAAACCAATGCTATCTGTAACAAGTATTTACATTGAAGTATCTAGCCCTTATACCTTGTGTAGGTTGCATTCATGTAAAATCTTAAAAGGGTTGTTCTTGCTCTTGTGCTAATTAGTTGTTATTAATTTCTTGAGCAAGAAAGTGGTGGCACATAAGTGCTAAATCATAACCATGTATACCACATCCCTAAGTGTGCCCAAATAAATTAAGTGCTAGTATTGTTTCTCAAAATGAGCCATTTAGCCAAAAGTCAAAATTTTGAAATTATTAGTATAAAATTTGAAAAACTAGTTGCAAAATGTATTCAAATGATTTCCAAATGTTTTGCAAAGGTTTTGGTTCAAGAAAAACCTATTTAAAATGAAAATGAGTTTCCAAAATTCTAGATCTTAGAAACTTGTTTTGACCAAAACTAGATTTTTTGTGTAAAATCTATTCTAAAAAAATTTGACTTTTGTCCCAAAATGAAAATGATAGAGTTGGCTATTCTAAACAATTTTGGTATTTAAAATATTTCCAAAAGGCCAACCTATCAAAAGTTATTTGATTTTGAAATTCATCCAAAATTCAAGGTTGACCTAAGTGGTCACTTTCTACCTTAAGTGAGTTTTGCCATATGAACCAAAATTATTCACATGAAAAGGTCCATAATGGTATTCATAACTCACCTGAAAATGCTTTAATTTCTTCATTTGCTCAAATTTGGTTCTTTTGGAGAAGTTTCTCAAAAATGAGCTTTTTACGAAAATCAAAAGACTAATTCATAAAAACTATATTCATTGAAGTTTACTATCTCCAATCTAATGCATAATGATCCTAGATATATTTATTTGAATACTAAAACAATGATCATTTGCAAAATTTCCTATTCCTTGATCTATTCGAAGCTCGGGAGAATCGGGGCAATAGGAGATATTGGCGGTACAACCGATTTTCGATGCGACCAAGCCTTTTCAAGTATGGTATCTATCTCAATTGATTCCATTTCAATTCTATTCAATTCTAAATGCCTCCCTCATGTCAAGATTGATCCTTGTTATCCTTGCAAGCTACCCACTCATGCTTTGTTGACTCAAATACCATTTTGATCCTTGTGATATGTTTATCATTCAAGTGGTATTCCTTTAAGTGGTAGCACCTTTTGATCATCTTGATCTAGGCATGGAATTCATATTACTTATGTTTACAAGTGGTATTCTTCAAATGATATCATCTTGTCTTTATAAGTGGTATTCTTTCTAGTGATATCCTTCAAGTGGTATACTCTTATACCCACCTACAAGTGATATCTTTTCAATCCTTGCCAATCAATTCTTTTCAAACCAAGCTCTTCCGATACCTAAAATTCATGATATATCTTTTTCATGTGGTATCTCTCCGATCGTTCATTTCATGATATATCTTTTCAAGTGGTATCTATCTAAGTCTTATCTCTCAAGTGGTACCAAGTATCTACAAGTGGAATTAATTATTCTTGGTATCATCTTTTCTTCAAGTGATTCACTCGTTCTCTCTTCTCTTTGGATGCTTTCTTTGAAGATCATTACAAGAGAAGTTCAAACACCTTGAGATTTCAAGTCTCTATGTTCTCTACAAGTGGTATCAACTTGTGGATTTACAAGTGATATCTACGAGTATTATTTACAAGTGGTATCTACATGTATTACAAACAAGTGGTATTGTCGACTCATAGTATCTACAAAGTGATGTATAAGGATTATTTTACAAGTGGATACACATAAAGACATTGGGGGAAAATGCTTTTGTGTCTAATGTCAAAAGAGAGAGTTTTTGGATGCAAATCAAAGATCAAGTGGAAGAAGTAGAAGTCATCTTAAGTGTTGGATGAACATATTTCAAAAGGATGACAAAGAGGGAGATAATTGGATAAAGGAAGCTTTTATGTGTCAAAAGCAAAGATATGGATTGGACGAAGAAAACTCTTTGTGTGTCAAAGAAGTATCGTCAAAAAGAAAACCTTTGTGTGTCAAAGGAGAAGATTGTCAACGAGAAGAACCGTTGCGTGTCAAAAGAATGTCCAAAAGGAACCTTTGTGTAAGGGGGAGTTTTCCTAAAAAGTTTTTGAAAACATAATTGAAGAATGTTTTGATTTTTAAAATGGGTATATCATTATATGGGAAAACCAATTTGAAAAGACACCCTTAAGGCTTCGATTTATTTTGGATTCATTGTTGTTCTATGCCAAAAAGGAAAATAAAACTCGTTTT
This sequence comes from Phyllostachys edulis, assembly GCA_036346405.1. NCBI lineage: Eukaryota > Viridiplantae > Streptophyta > Magnoliopsida > Poales > Poaceae > Phyllostachys > Phyllostachys edulis. Next base: position 78,049,184 of record CM070551.1, on the reverse strand, counting down.
ATTACCTAGCTCATAAGTTTTGCAAAGACTCTCCTTTTACTTGAGATTTATTTAGGTTTTGGTGCTTAATGCCAAAGGGAGAATTTGTATGAGCTACATTTGGATGTTCATTTGGTTGAGCTTTATCTAGGGGAGAGAATCAAGAGTGAGAATCTTGTGGTGCCAAAAGTGAAAGTTTACAAGATTCTCTTGTCATTTCAATGCATGCATATAGTCAAATAGCTTAATTGATTATCTTATGTTGACTTATATCCAAATGTTGTCATTTATAAAGGATTTGTCATCAATCACCAAAAGGGGAGATTGAAGAATCTAGACCTACCATTATGTGTTAATGGGGTTTTGGTGATTAATGACAAATCTAATTAATGAACTAACACTTTCATTGATATACATTTTGTGTAGTCTTATTTGGATATAAAGGTAATAATCATGAAGGCATGCATGTGATTAATGACAAATCCAATTCATTGGATAAACAAAGGAAAATCCAAACAGGTATGCATTCATAATGATGAATCTATTTGTGAGACTAACATTTCTATTTGTTATATCATGTTTAGTCTCGTTTGGATATAAAGATCAAAAAGGTATGCATTCTACTTTGTATTTATATATCTTGTTGCATTCCTCGGATCCAAAATATATGTTGAACTCCACCAAAAGTCTAACTTGAATATGTGCATATGTTTACATTACACATTTGTGTATGCACACATTTAGGGGGAGCTCAATATATGTTTTGTGGTTTCATTAGTATTGATCCATAGTTCCTTGTCCATATATAATTGGGATCTTTACTTTGAAGCATGTCCTTTGAATATATTTAACTTGCATAGTTAATTTATTCATATGAGTATATGAGACTTGTGTAGTTCATATATCCTTGAATATATTTAACTTGTGTAGTTAATATATTCATGTGAGTATATATAACTTGTGTAGTTTATATATGCTCATATTCTTGAATATATATAACTTATGTAGTTAGTATATTCAAGTATGTATATATGACTTGTGTAGTCTATATACACTTATATGTGAGTATAACATAACTTGTGTAGTTTATGTGTGCTCACATATTCTTGAATATGTTTAACTTGCGTAGTTAATATATTCATATGAGTATATGAGACTTTTGTAGTTTATGTATGCTCATGCATTCATGAGTACATACGACTTGTGTAGTTAAGTATACACTCATGTTGAGTATATATAACTTATGTAGTGCTTATATACTCATACCTATTTACATTCAATTATTTGCTATTGAAGTGGTTATCATCAATTACCAATGAGGAAAGATTGTGGTATCTTGTCCGCCATTATGAGTTAATGGTATGTTGTGGTAATTAATGATAATCATATTAATGGAACTAACGTTTCTCCTTGAGTTGGATGAATAGGTTGAGTTCCATGTGGTTGACGACTTGGGATGACATCATGTGTTGATTGTCATCAAGTCAAGTCAAGAGGAGAATGCATCATGTGTTGATGCATATCGAGAAGATCATCATGTGTTGATGATATCGAAGTGAAGAGCTTGAAGTAAAGGATGCACATCATGTGTTGATGCGCATCAAGTTCAAGACAAGAATAAATCATCGTGTGTCGATGATGTTCAAGATAAGGAGATGATCATGTGTTGATCATCAAGTCAAGTGAAGACCCATCATGAGTTGATGGAGGTCAAGTGATGAGTGCATCATGTGTTGATGCATATCAAGACTTCGGGATGGTAGATGTCATCATGTGTTGATGAGCATCAAGTCAAGATCGAAGTGAAGCTTCATCATGTGTTGATGAAGATCAAGTAAGGTTGCATCATGAGTTGATGCATATCAAGTCAAGAACCGGAGTTGAAGCAAGGATGTGCGTCATCAAGCTTCAAGTGTTTGCGCAAAGGCAAAGGTATGACTAGCTAGGGCTAAGGATGTGTTCCTAGTCTTTTACGGTCATGGTGTTTGGTTGGATGACCGGATTTCTAGTATAGGTTGCCGTACTATTAAGAGGGTCTTTGACTAGTAGCTTGAGTTTGTCATGTGTTGATAGCTCATTGTGTTTGCTCTAGCTCACTTTAACATGTTGCCAATATTTGCGAATGTGTTTTGCAAATAGTTGTGGCTCATGGTTAATCCTTGTAGCATGTGACTTAAGTTTGCGAATCGTTTTGCAAATGGTGTAAGTCCATGTACCTTATTCCTTGTGGTGTGATTCTAAAAGTGTGCAAATGTGTTTTGCAACTTGTTGAGAATCTCACTTGAATCCTGTTTGCATCGCGTCAATTTCGCAAATGTGTTTTGCAAATTGAGTTGAAGCGAAGTGCAATTGGTGGGATATTCTAAAAGTGTGCAAATGTGTTTTGCAACTTGTTGAGAATCTTACCTTTGAACCCTTGTTTGCATTGCGCATCAAATTGGCGAATGTGTTTTGCAATTTGAGTTGAAGCGAATGCAATCTGTGTTTTCTCAGGAAAATCGGATGAACCGGCGTGTTGTGGTGATGACCGGGATCGGTCATCTGGCGCTTATCTGTGATACGACCGCAAGCTATTGAGCATGCGTTGCTCTGGTTGAGGCGGTAATACCGGCGTGTCTTGGCGATCTGACCGTAGTCCGGTTGTTCCGATTATTTAAATGGCGGTTCAAGTTTTCGAAGAAGATGCATTTGTTGCTCATCTTTCGGTTTGAAAACCCTTGGGCGGTAGTACCGGCGTGTGTTTGGCGATGCGACCGCGTCTTGTTCGACCGCTTTCTTGGTGCGGTTGTAAAATTCGAAACGGTTGTTCGTGGGACTTAGCCGCATTTGGCGCTCCTTTGTGGGCGATGCGACCGCAGTGTTTGTGCGGTTGTACCGATTGTTCTTGATCTGACGAGGCGTTAGTTGGCGGTCGTTCGATTTGGTGACCAACGGCTAGTTTATAGCCGTTGGAGGAAAAGCGATACGGCCCGGCCCCATAACGGCGATCGTTCGATTTCCTAACTTTTTCGAGACTTTGTCCCAGCGGCTAGTTTTTGTGTGTGGGCTATAAATACCCACCTTGGCCGTGTGAGGAGAGTTCTTTGGTGCCCCTTGAGTTCTATTGAGCTAGTGCAAGCCTCTCATACTCTTTTGTGCATGTATTGCACTTAGTGAGGTTAGAGAGCAAACCCTAAGTGCATGTGTTGCCTTAGGTGGTGGATTTAGTATCCATTGGAGCTTAGACACTTGATTGGTTCAAGTGAGCGTTGGAGTCTTGTTACTCTTGGTGTTTGCCGACACCTAGGCAGCGTGGGCGTCGTCTTGCCGGTGAGCTTCTCAAAGAAGATTGTGAGAAGACCAGGCGGTTTGTGAGTGGCGTGGTGCTCGCCATCTCCGGAGTGGAGGAAAGAAACAGCAAGTGGAGCGAGGTGTTTGATCCTCGGAGGAAGGCTTAATTAGTGGAGCCGGCCCAATTAGTTTGGGTTTCCTCAACGTGGATTATGGGAGACCGGCAAGTCTCCGACCACCACGGTAAAACATAATTGTGTCATTGTGGTTTGCATTCTTGAGCTTTACTATATTGCAATTTATATACCGTGTATTAAATTGCTTATTCATTGTGTATGAATGCTTATATTGCTTAGTGCCATTCACCTTGCTAGAATTGATTGATTACAAGTCATATGCTTAATTGTTATATTTGTCAATAGACTTGTATTGTTGTTGCACTTAGGGGAACCTAGTTGATTTAGGCTTTAATTGTGCAAAACCGTATTTGTATTAGCTTCCGCATTAGAAATCGGTTTTAGAGCCTAAGGGAATTTTAAAAACGCCTATTCACCCCCCTCTAGTCGGCCACCTCGATCTTACAAACATCATCCACTTTTTATGTACGCAATGCTTGGCTCTGCTATATGCCCATATATATGCACCACTTTTTGATTATACCATTATAGCGGGGTTTTTACCTGTCGATGATGTACTCTATCCTCCATTCCGTAGAGTTCCTACCGAACTAGATTTTTATCTAAAGCCCTTCGTACTAGCCATATAACTTTCTCACCGACCACACCGGAATAGGGGTTGATGCATGTAATTTTGTATTATGGTTGTGCCACTACGCTTTATCGGGATATATGGATGGAACCAAAAAAATTCCTTATGGGCAGTATATATTTATAGGAGATGGACCGGGGATTCTGTGACTGTATAGAAAATAGTATATATTCACTATATACGGCTTAGATTTAAATTAGTTTGAGTAGAGTGGTGAAATTTATATAGCGAAAATTATGTGCACAATGGAGGTTGTTCTAGCATAAGGTGGCTGGATCATGGCTCCCTGGTCTATCTCCTTGGTTGTTTGTCACCATCTTGTGCGGGCCAATATAAAATATGTGGCCATGATTTGTTTCTATAACTTTAGGGTATAATTCCACACGTTCCTATAAGCATAGTTATGTTATATCCTAATGAAAACAGTTGCACTCATTGGTTGAAAGCCGCTTTTGTGAGGGTTATTTCTAGAAAACACTCTTACGTGATTTTTTTATAACTTTCGGTCAATACATTCCAAAGCATAATTATATTCTATGTTAGAAACTAGCTTTTTGATGTTCTAAGCGAAACAGTTGTTGATCCAAACTGAATTTATTTATCTCATATGGCTTAGCTTAAATTACACAAAATAAATCTACTTTGCATCATATATTTGGAGCGATAATCGTGGTTTTGCTCCCATAACTAATGGCTTGGCCAGATTGAGACTGGTAGCTGACTCCTGAAGCTCAATCTTATCAACACCAGGTGGTATGCTCCAAGTGAACCCTTGCAGAAGCCTTGCGAACAGCATCATTGTAATAGAAGTACCAAGTGATACTGCCGGGCAACCACGTCTACCAGCACTGAACGACACAAACCGTAACTCTGGCTCAGCTAGTACTACATCCGCATTGTTCAGATGCCGTTCTGGTCGAAACTCAAGAGGGTTATCCCAGACATTCGGGTTTCGACCGAGTCCGATTCGGCTGAGCATGACATGGCTATTCTTTGGGACCAAGTATCCAGCGATCGTGGTATCAGCGACGGCGACATGGGGTGGGTTGAAAGGGTGATATGGGTGGATGCGGAATGCCTCCCGGATGCATGCCTTGAGGTATTTGAGGTGGCGAATGTCGGATTCCTGAACAAGTCTTTCTCTGCCAATAACCTCATCGAGTTCGTCGATTGCCTTTTTCATGACATCTGGGTTGTTTATCATCTCCGCCAGTGCCCACTCAACTGCATTTGATGGGTTGTCCACTGTTGCCAATGATATCTCCTGCATTTATAGGTTTGCAAGTCGGCCTCAGTTAGTGTTGAATATTGCATGAAGTACGCAAGATAATATTCTTAGGGGTAAATGCCCGTATCCCCTGAAGCACTAGTGTACAGTGTACACAGCCGCGTTATTTTTTAAAAAAAACTGCAATTCATGCAACTAATATGTAAAAAGGATTCCCGATGATTAAGATATAGTATGCCTCTGTCAACATAAGAACTTATTTGCTAGGTTATTTATTTTCTACTGTTGTAAAACACGCAAATACTACAGCGCCAAATTTTAATCAGCTGGCAAATTAAATTTCTTTTTACTAGAATTGAGGTGCTAAAATTTCCCCAGTCAATATACTACGTCTGTTAGAATTATTTTCAAATATGTCGCAAAGATAAGGTGGAGCTGGAACGAAACCTTCCTATATTAGGTAACAGGACGCATGAGCCCATAAGACATGAACAATAAAAAACAGTTTGATTTTACGGACGTCAAGTTCTCAGAGTTTAGTTCTTAAGAATAAAGAATAATATATTGGGAAGAAGCAGGCTATAAAAAGCTTACAAGAGTTTCTGCCTTGATCTCCTCGACTGTCAACAACGGTTGTCCTTCTGCATCCTCCAGAGAAACCAGGACGTCAAGAAAATCACCAACCTCTCTGTTCTCACCACCTTTTCTAAGTGCCCTCCATTCTTCCATCCTCTCCTCTATGATAGGATCATGTAACCTACTGAATGTCCTCATGAGGCCATTAACGACCTCCTCATGGCCGTCCAGGTCGAGGCCAACCAACGCCGGGAAGTAGTCTGAGACGCAGAAGGCGCCGAGGTAGTCGAGCGACGTGAAGAGCGCGTCAACATGCGCCTCCTCACCCCGCCCAGGACCACGGGCAGACTCGGCCGGTGGTTCATAGAAGTGCCTCTTGCCGAATACGAGCTTTCTAATGATGTTACCGCAGAAGTGCCTTGCTACATGCCGCACGTCTACGGTGCAGCTCGGCTTCTTGTTGCATAGGCTGTAGACGTAGTTGACGAGGTGGTCGGCCTCCTCGACGCGCCGGCCATGCAGCTTTCGCTCCATGGTGGGCGAGAGGATCTCTGAGGCGAGCACCCGCCTCATCTTCTTCCATTGGTCGCCGACCGGTGACATGATGGTGTTCTTGTATCCCATGCTGAACGACCGCGACGCGAACGATGAGGGCCGCGAGGCAAGTACAGCATCGTTCTTGCGCAGGACCTCCCGGGCCATCTCCGGCGAGGCCACAGTAATCACGTGGACCGGTCCCAAGCGGAGGCAAAGGATATCCGTGTCCATCTCGTCGAGCAGGCGGTGGATCCACCTGAACACCGGCTTGTTCATCAGCATCTGATGCATGTTACCAATGACCGGCATGGCAGCCGGTCCGGGCAGCAGCTTGCTGTGCTTCCATTTCTTCCCGTACAGCAGTGCAATGAGCAGGAGGATAGCCATTGTTACCAGCATAGTGAGGGAGGGTGCAGGTGCCATGTTGGCTGTTTGGTGTGATGTCATATTGGTTGCCTGGTACATTTTGGGGAAACACGTGGCGATAATTTGTAGGATTGCATCATCTTAAGTAATTCCTCGGCATATTTATAGCCGAGTTGTCCACGTGTTTTCAACAGAAGACAGAAATGTTTGAAAGATACCAGTCTTCGTGGGATACATATGTACTCCGTTTTGATTCTTCTGCATAAAACAAAACTTCCTTTTCAGTTTAAAGTTTTAAACACTACTTTTTCGAGAATATATCGTTTATACACTATTCATGTTTCTTATGCTTACAACTGTTGAACTCGAGTTCCAAAAAATAAAGATTTCTGAAATAATAGTTGAATTAGAGCTATTTGCAGAAACTACAGATATTTTCTGCATTTTATGCCACACCTCAACCCGAACCAACATTGGTTATATCAGGGACGAAGAGATAAAATGTTGAGCACATTAAATCTAGTTCTACCAATTTGGGAGTACCACATATATGCTCGTATATTGAGATGGCCCACTTCTTTACATGGCTTCAGTTGCGCTCCAACTTCCTTATAGTGCTTCATTCTATGATGGATTGCTCATCTAGCTTTGTAATTGAATCGTCTCTGTGATTGTGGAGGCATCTACGTCTACATCTCTTTTATTTGTGTACTACAGAGCACACACGTTGTGAGTAATACATGCTTCCACGTATTTTTCATCATTAATTCGTAGTGCCTACAACATTTTATGATGAGTTATCATATTGCGTCTACATGGTGTTGATGTTGTGCTAGCTTGAGTCTTGATTCTTTGCTGTGACCTAATGTGTGCGTCGTTTCACTTCCACCACATTTTATGCACTACATATGTTCTCAAATACTTGTCAAAACCGCGAACTTGATGTCAAATTTTGTAATCTTGGATTAATAATATTGTCTATACATGTATCTAGAGTTATCACATAAAATGATGTGACTGGTAAAAAAGGATATTGTGATTGTCCTTTATAACTTCTTACCTTCTATTGCTATAAAAACTAGTGTCAATCTTTTCACAGTAAATGGTAAAATTTTTATATTGGTGGAGAGTGTAAAAATTCAATAGCGTGAAATATTTAAGAATACAGAGAATAGCTCTTTGCATGTGAGTAACATTGCATAAGCTACTAATTAAGTACTTGGGGCCACCGGTGAGTGCCCCGGAGATTCAATTAAAAAACAAAAGAAAGAGCGAAATTAGTTAAGGAAATGCTAGTTCGATCATCGAAGTTTAGGATGTATTCTTTGGTTGTAATTATTGATAGTTTGTGCTGAATGATACTGCTTAGTGGGTGGTGATTAGGAGTTCAAAAGATCTGTTACAGCCACAAAAATCACTTCTACACGTGGATTAAAGACAAGTCAACATTGTTTTGTGTTAAAGAGAGAATATAACATCCTCACAAGAAGGTAAAGACAACTACCAAGAAAAATCTCCTCACAAAGTCTGTTGCGGCGACCGGCCATTAAGCATCCGCCACAGATCACACATAAGGGGCCGGGTATTACATTCTATTTAAGATCGACCACACATAATAGCCATTTCCATCACTCTTCATTTGACAGGGGTTGCATGAAAATGATGGTGGGGACAAGGACATACTATTCAGTGATTTGTGCTACTATCCACTATTGAAGTTAGTGACGTGGAGGGTCACAGTAGAATTATATGTGTAGAACATGATAACTTTTTGAAATTTAAAGAACTGGACTATGTTTCCTGTAAAATTTCGTGCAAAATTCTTGTTGAAAGAGAGCATGACCGAGTCCAGAAAAATTGCAATGCGCGCCGTATATCCAAATATACTCATGTCCAGACAAACTGCAATACCATATCCACAAGTGTATTAGTATACTCATGTCCAGAAAAATTGCAATACCACATCCACACGTGTATGTATCATGTAGTGCAGGTGAGAATATATGATTAAATTTTAAAATACACATGAGTTTGGTGCAGTTTCATCTACAGCTGCCATTGTTCTCGTGCTTTTGCTGTCCACGTTTACAACGTGCGGGTAGAGCAAGCTAGGTGGTTGGTTCACACGTGTATGTGTCATGTAGTGCAGGTGAGAATATATGATTAAATTTTAAAAATACACATGAGTTTGGTGCAGTTTCATCTACAGCTGCCATTGTTCTCGTGCTTTTGCTGTCCACGTTTACAACGTGCGGGTAGAGCAAGCTAGGTGGTTGGTTCACGTCCGTCTCACAGATGTAGCTAAACTCTTAAATGCATTTAGGGACGTACACTATCAGAATCGTCTAATTTCCCGAGTGTTCACAAGTTTCCCGAGTGTTTTGAATAATACACTCGGGAACTTCCCAAGTGCCTCATGAAACACTCGGCGAGAGAAGAAAACACTTGGGAACTCGGGAAACTTTGACGGGAGCAACATGGAAAAATGATTTCCCGAGTGTCGTTCATTACAAACACTCGGGAGCTAAAACAACAGGTCGCGCCATCCCCCCCCCCCCCGCCGCCGCCTCTCCCCAATCCACTTGTTGCCTCTCCCAATCCACACATGCCGCTCTCTCCCATGACCAGCGCCGCTCCTCCCCGTCCTCCGCCTCCTCCGCCTCCTCCCACCTCCACCGCCTCCTCGACTCCACCTCCCGGCTCCCTCCTCCCCTGCCGTCACCCCTCGTCCGCCGCCTTGCCTTGCGCCGCCTCGACTCTGCCTCCCTCGGCTCCCTCCTCCGCTGGCTCCCTCCTCCGCCAGCGCCGCCCCCGACTCCGCCTCCTCCGGCTCCCTCCTCCGCCGGGGCCGCCCCCGATTCCGCCTCCCCCGGCTCCCTCCTCCACCGGCACTGTCCCCGACTCCACCTCCCCCGGCTCCCTCCTCCGACCAGCGCCGCCCCCTCTGGCTGCTCTGTGCATCCTCTCGGTCCGGCGAGGTAACTATGCTCACTAACTTGACTAGCATGGACCTAAGCTACAATGCCTTGCATGTCGTCCTCACAAAAGAACACTTTGCTGGTCTGCACAGCTTAAAATACATAGACTTGTTTGATAATCACTTGAATATTGTGGTAGGTCCTGAATGGTTGCCCCCCTTTAGACTAGAGCGTATATCTTTTGCATCTTGCCAATTGGGTCCTCAGCTACGTACAAGATTGATTTTCTAAAGATAATTTTCATTCGATTGTTTGTAGGACAACTATAGTCTTACCATGCCATGCAGTTTTTTTTATGCTCCATATATATATGCGGAAGCTAGGATACTAAACAGTCAAGATCGAGCTTGTGATCACTTATGAGTTGTTAATTATAGTTGTTACCCTATACCCATAAAAGGCAAACCGAAACCCTACATCATACTCACACAGAAAATCAACAATATCCAGTAAAACATTGCAAAAAAAAACAATCAAAGATAATTATACGTTGAGACCTATAACATTAACACCAGGTTGTCAAAGTATAGGGAGTGCTAGCTTGAGGTGCAACATATAACAAAGGGTCGTACCCGACATTCATATCGATCTCGTAGTGATCGATCCATGTGCATGCAGCATGCACATGCATTCCAAGGGAGACTGGATCGGACGAGTCAAAGGGCATGTGACTGTAGTCCAAGCGATCGATAGCAGCATCGATCCGATATTCTTGATAACTAACTGGAGCACATATATGTATGTATATGCTAGCTAGTTTGTTATTCCCATATGTCATGTGATGTGCATGCACAATCAAGATCTATATCTTTTTCAGTCAAAAAAAGATCTGTATCCTTGCCTCTTATACTTCTCTGCTTAACTAATCTAAAAATGATTATACTAGGGTCTACTTTTATCTGATGATCAGCTAGTGACGTGAGAGTCCTTTCAATAATTAGTTTATTTTGATACATCCGAAGCAATTATTATTGTTTTACAGTTGAAGGAGTTCTTGGAAAAGGAATAGAGCTAATTAGGAGGATACTAGCTAGAATTTATCCGCGCGCACAAAAGATAAATTATCAATTTACCATGCATCTAGCCATTGATAGTCCTACTCAAATTTCTTTTGATCATGAAATAGAAGTTAATAACACACACACACACACCAGATATACCTCCAAAGTTTGCTTAATTCGTCGTCATGTTATCACATCTGAAGCTCTCGATCTTGCTTGCTTTTCATGAAATTAACAAGCAATAATCTGTCAAATCAACATCATATTAAGCACACCTAAGAGAAAACAATTAAGTGCATACCTTACAGCAGCAAAAACATGGAAATCATCGGAGATGGAAGGGCATAGTTAATTGTTGTCGTTGATAAACATAGGAGACAAAGCCGATGAAGAACACTTGAATATCAAGGTCGAATGATGGCCAGAGGAAGCCTCCAAATGGATCGCATGATCCATGGAGCCGGGCTTGTAGATGACGGCCACCATGGAAGGAATGAAGGATCAATGCGATCCCTTTGGATGCTTCCCCAAGACATTGTTGCGCTCTCTCTCTCCTCTCGCTGGCTCGCTAAAAGAAAACATGCTGAGAGGTGTTTTGCAAGACAGCTCAAGTAAGGTCCTTATATATAGTTACGCAACCTCCCTTTGCCCATAAGTTTTATTCACTAGCCATTAACCCATGCATCCGCATGGGCTACGTGCTTTCTTTAAATTAATCTACATTTTGCAGAAATCCAATTCTATTTTTCCTTCTTTAGCATGTTGTCAATAAAGTTGTGCTGGGTTATAATAAATAGTCAACAACTAGGAGATTATAAAAAATTCTGAGGGTTCCAAGTTAGAACATAATTTCATGGAACTATATATATGACACTAGATAAACATTTGTGGTAGTGCTATAGATATTGTCCATTTTAAAGGATTTTTTTTGTTTTGTCTAAATTTCAATGCTTAAGTGCCGATTCTGTCCTAATATAGCTCATGGTTTTCAATACAGTCCAGAGATACTATAGTTCGCTGAGGCTTGATTGTTTTCGGCACTTGCCTCTGATCTTGCCGCCTCCCTCGCTTGTTGCCTCCACCGACACACAGCTGCAGCCATCTTCCCCACCGCAGCTCCCTTGGCTCCCTTAGCTCCAAGAAGTACTGTAAGGTAATGGATAAGTGGAAAAAGAAATAAAGTTTGCTTATTTTCTTTTGTGTTGTCCATTTATGGTGGATTGATATGCTGTCATTACAATGCTACATTAACGTGTTAATAAATAAAGGTATTCATATATATATTGAAAGAAAGTGTTTTTATGCTCCGTTGATCATGTATATTGTCTTCATGTCAATCTGTTTTAGTGTACATATATAGGGCATGCATCATAGGGTAGCTTCTAGCTAGCTCTGTATTTGTAATTTTTAACATAAATAAAAGTTGGATTAAAATATGCATTATGTTTTGCACACTAGGATGGCTGAGGATCATAGTTGGATGTACACTGGGCGTAGAGCGATGGGTGACTGTACCCAAGAATGGATGGAAAAGTAGACAGATTTTGTGGATCGAGCATTTGCTAGGAGTAATGGACGGGGTGTGTTGTGCCCTTGTTCTCGTTGTTCGAACACACGGCCACAAATGAGGGCAACAATGATTGCACACCTGTGCAAGTACGGATTTAGGGTAGGCCATACCGTGTGGGTCTATCACGGCGAGTCACAACATAGCAGATCAGATGTGCTAAGGGAAGAAACGGACGATGGCGGCCACAATGAGAGTAGGATAGAAGACATGCTAGATGATGTGCGTCATGCATATGGGCCACCTCACGAGGAAGAACCGGAGCCTACAACAAGGGCTTTCTTTGATATGTTGTCCGCAGCGAGTCAACCACTTCATGGGCAAACAAAGGTGTCCCAACTAGATGCCATCACATGACTACATGCTGTCAAGTCTTAGTGCAGCACAAGCATTGCTTGCTTTGATGCATTCTTAAGCGTGTTTAGCACCCTTCTTCCAGATGGTCACAAACTGCTCGCTAACTTGTATGAGGCCAAGAAATTGATAAGCGCACTAAATATGCCATATGAGAAGATAGATGTTTGTCCAAATCATTGCATGCTATTTAGGAATGAGAATGTGGACAAAGATCACTGTGATAAGTGTGGTGAGTCTAGGTTTGTTGAGGTTGACTCCGGTGATGGTCAGAAGAGGTAGCTTCCTATTGGCCGAAAAATACTTCGCTATCTACCATTTGTGCTACGAATCCAGCGGTTATACATGTGCGAGGTTTCGCCAAATAAATGGTATGGCACAAGTATGGTCGTCGGTACCATAATGACAAGATGGTCCACCCATCGATGGTGAAGCATGGAAGCAATTTGACCGAGACTATGTAGAGTTTCTTTGCGAGCCTCGGAACATTCAATTGCAATTGCAACGATGGGTTTAACCCATTTAGTATGAAATTGCGCCATACAAATTGTTATTGTGTTTGTCATTCCCTTAACCTCCCACCGGCGTTTGCATGCGAAAAGTACATATTCCTTTCCTTGATAATCCACGGTCCTAAATACCCAGGGAAGAATATGAGTGTATTCATGGAGCCGGTGGTGGATGAATTGTTACATGCTTGGGAACAAGGCATAGTGACATATGATTGGGCATTGAAACAGAACTTCACCATGCGGGTCGCGTACCACACATCCATGCATGACTTCCTGGCATACGGGATATTCTGTGGGTGGTCTGTACATGGGAAGATGCCATGCCTAATCTGTAGGGAGATGTTGCATGGCTGTTGGCTAAAGCATGGTCGCAAGCACTCATTCTTCGATTGTCATCGTCAATTCCTTCCAATTGAGCAAGAATTCAGAAGTGACACAACTGGATTTAGGGCCAATATTGCTGTCCGCAGTGGACCACCACGTCGTCTGGCAGGTGAGAAGGTTCGTGCACGGCTAGATGCTTTGAAGCCTCTTGATGATGGTGATGGGTTCGAGAAATATGGTGAGGAGTACAATTGGACTCACATTCCAAGTTTGTGGCGGCTGCCATACTTCCATAAGCTCATTCTTCCCCATAACATAGATGTAATGCATAATGAGAAGAATGTTGCAGATGTCATATTTAGCACATTCTTTGACATTCCTGATAAGACGAAGGACAATGTGAAGGCTCGTCTTGTTTAGGAGGAGCTTTGCAACAGGCCCTCGCTGAATATGATCCATAAGCCAGCTACTAGTAAGTGGGAGAAGCCAAGAGCTAGTTATTGCCTAACTAGGGTTCAGAGGAAGGAGATTTTGGAATGGTTTCAGACCCTAAAGTTTCCTGATGGGTATACAGCAAATCTAAGGAGAGGAGTGAATTTAGATACCATGCACATCAATGGCCTAAAGAGTCATGACTACCACATATTCATGGAACGCCTTTTGCTTGTGATGATCCGTGGCTACGTCCCCGAGTGTGTTTGGCAAGTGATGGCGGAGTTGAGCTTCTTTTATCGACAGCTATGTGCGAAAGAGATAGATCCCATGGTAATGTCCACTATGGAGCGTGAAGTACCCGTGTTGCTTTGCAAGTTGGAAAAGATCTTTCCACCTGGCTTCTTCAATCCAATGCAACATTTGATTCTCCATCTTCCCTATGAAGCTAGGATGGGGGGACTAGTGCAAAACCGGTGGATGTATCCAATTGAGAGGGAACAAAAGGAACTACGAGGCAAAGCAAAAAATCGATCGCGTGTTGAAGCATCCAAGCAGAGGAGTACATAATTGAGGAAATTTCCCATTTCACATCAATATACTTTGCTACCAATGTTCGCACGGTGCACAATCAAACCTCACAATACAATATTGGCATCCCTCAAAATAATTGCCAACTTAGCCTCTTCACCGGAA